>CANYLF010733861.1:0-10893 GCA_948193215.1 Bocquillonia castaneifolia
TGCTGACCAAATAATTGATTCTGTAGGCTGGTTTTATTGATCCTGTAAAACCTGTTGTCAGCGTGCATCCTGGGAATTTTGAGGAGGAAGCTAAGCGAGCTTGTCAATTGAAACTCGAGGATTTAAAATCTGCCTATCCAAATGTGGAGGAGGGTAATCTACCATACTTATGCATGGATCTTGTGTACCAGTATACACTACTTGTGGATGGATTTAGTGAGTAGTTCCCGTTCGAGTTGTCATTGATTTCATTTACATAACTTATAATTCTTATAGTCATATGCAAGAAACCTGACCTTTTCTGTCCTGGTGGCACTTCTTGGATAGCTCTTGAACCTTGGCAAGAAATTACATTAGTGAAGAAGATCAAGTACCGCGACTCCCTTGTTGAAGCAGCATGGCCACTAGGTAGTGCCATCGAGGCTCTGTCAATATGAACATGATTGAAATCAGATATGGTTAAGTTGAAATTCATGGCAAGTGGTTCCTCAGCATCGGCAGCTTTTAGCAGATATACAGAGTTTATAACTGCGTCAGGTGTTATATCTGCGGCAAGTTGAAATGGAAATTGGAATTTGGCCTGTATCAGGGGGAATAATGAGAAGGGAAATATATATATCCATTATCTTCATTTGTAATTACGTTACAAAATGTTCTGATTTATGATTTTTGAGAGAACATTTCGATTCAATTAGTTCATTTTGTTTGCCTTAGACAAACAGATAAATGATGATACCAATGCGTTATTGTATTGTAGCTAATAGCGTAATTTTTGTCCTTTGGACGCTACTCCATCCCTAGTGGCCTTGCGTGCTAAATTACTACTGCATTTTGTCTAGTTTACACGTTTTTTTCTTCAAGAATTTTTTGTTCTTAAAGGGATCGATAACTCGATGCATAGACTTGTATCTTTGGCACTTTAATTTTTTTTATTTTACCAATCCAAACCAGTTGCAAATCATCGAAAGCCAAAACAGTATAGAAAATTGAGATGCACAAGATTGGATATTTGGATATTTTCTATTGAGAAAAGATAAGGTTGAAATAGTAAAAAGATAAGTTAATATCAAAGAAAAGTGTTAATTTGCTCATGTTTCAAAACATTAATTGTGCATTTGTTTTCTAGAAGCAAATATTGAGGGTGAAAATGTACCGTAACCCTAAAATTAAAGTGATTATATTGTTGTAACCTATTTATCAGAAATTTTAATTTTATTTAAAATAAAAACATTACAATAATAGGGCTCGGGCCTCGGTTGACATCTTAACAGGTTTCAAATTGCGCGCCATGTTAATATACAAAAACGCAAAAGGGAACGCAGCTCAAGTGGCGACTAAATACGATAACTCCAACTATAGTTGCCGCTTTATTCTGTTCTAAGCCAATTCTCGCACATGAGATTGACGACACTCTTAACCAATAATAGCGGTATAGTTTCTTCTATCATTCAATTCTCTATTCTTCATTCAGTCATTTTGTCGAACAGTTTGTGCTCAGTTCATTCGACAGTCTCTTTGTTCTTTGCTTTTCCTTCAGAAGTTAATTCAATTAATTCTTGGAAATGCGATCGGTTAGAATCATAAGTTCAAACATAAAGAAATTCTCAATTCTTCCTCATACCCAACTCATTTCGCCACATATAGAGCAAAACCCATTTCCAGTTTCAGTTACTGATACGAATAATATTACAAAGTCCTTTAGTCATAATTTGTCGCTTCCTTTCTCCTCTTCATCAAACCTTGAAACCCCAGTTGCACCCAAAATTCCTATTCACCATGTAGATTGTTCTAGTGAGAGCGATCATAGTGATAATGATGATAATGGTGGTGATGATGATGATGATGATAAGGTTATAGGGTTGATTTTCGAAGATGATGGTCTTGTTCGGGAAGTGGCTACTATTATGAATATATTGCGTCAATTAGGTAGCAATCCTGTCGAAATGAGAAACAAGATTGGACAGTGTGGAGTTCAGGTTTCAAGAGAGATTGTTTTAGAGGTACTGTCTAGAGTAAGAAATGATTGGGAGGCGGCATTCACTTTCTTTTGTTGGGCTGGTAGGCAGACTGGTTATTCGCATTCTGTACGTGAATATCATGCTATGATTTCTATTCTTGGTAAAATGAGAAAATTTGATACTGCTTGGACATTGATTGATGAGATGAGAGGTGTCAAGACTGGTGTATCTATCATTACACCGCAGACTTTGCTTATTCTGATTAGGAGGTATTGTGCAGCGCATGATGTTGGTAGAGCTATAAACACTTTTTACGCATATAAGCGATTTAAATTTGATGTGGGGATTGATGAGTTTCAGAGTCTTTTATCTGCTCTTTGTCGCTACAAGAATGTTCAGGATGCTGAGCATTTGATGTTTTGTAATAAGGATGTGTTCCCATATAATACTAAGAGTTTTAATATTGTGCTTAATGGGTGGTGCAACGCGATTGGCAGTCCTCGTGAAGCAGAGAGAGTATGGAGAGAAATGTACACGAGGCACATCCCTTATGATGTCATGTCATATGCTAGTATTATATCTTGCTACTCGAACGGAGGCAATCTTTACAAGGTCCTCAAGCTTTACAACCGGATGAAGGGGATGGGAATTGAACCAGATAGGAAGGTTTATAATGCTGTTATCCATGCTCTTGCGAAAGGCCGGCATGTGAATGAAGCTATCAACCTCATGAAAACAATGGAAGAGAAAGGTATTCATCCCAATACTGTCTCTTACAATTCCCTGATCAAACCATTATGTAAGGCACGGAAAATAGAGGAGGCTAAAGTGGTGTTTGATGAGATGTTACAGCGTGGTTACTCTCCAACCATACGAACTTATCATGCATTCTTTCGTATTTTAAGATCAGGTGAAGAAGTTTTTGCACTCTTGGAGAAGATGAGGAAGATGGGCTGCCAACCAACTACTGATACCTACATCATGCTGATTAGAAAATTCTGTAGATGGCGTCAGTTTGATGATGTCTTTAAGTTGTGGAATGAGATGAGTGAGAATGGAATAGGTCCTGATCGTAGCTCATATATTGTGCTGATACATGGACTCTTCTTAAATGGAAAGTTGGAGGAAGCATACAAATACTACACGGATATGATGGAAAAGCAGTTATTGCCAGATCCTAAGATTGATGAGATACTTCAGACTTGGTTATCCAATAAGCAAATTGCTGAATGTCAAATGACAGAAGCAAAAGGTGATCAATTTGATTGCAGTAAATTAGGCAAGCAAAATAGAGCAACCTTTAAGAGAGTTAATTATGAGAGAGATTTCCTCCGGCAAGCTGAGACTAGAACAGTTGTAAGAGAGAGAGGATTTTCCTTCTGGGAGAAGTAGGTGTCATGTAAAATTAGGTATAAATGGTGGGTGATTTCAATGCCTGCAGCATCAAATTCTCCATGAACTCATGCAGGTGCAGAATACATGACGCCTCAAGTTAGTCCATTATTATGAAGTAATGCTTTTTGAATTCTCTTATGTGTATTCATTTCTTTTGTAACTTCATTTCATTATACGGAAGATATCTAAGGCATGTACTTGCAATTTGCTCCTGTTTGTCTCCTCATCGACATTCACAGATTGTCCATAGTTGTAATTTTAAGGTATCTTAGGATGTCCGTCAAGATAGATCTAGATTGAATGTACTGTGTTAAAAGAAGTGAAAAGCACACCACAATATAGACTGACAGCCAAATGAAAATGGAAATGATTGCTGTACTTGATAGAGCAAAAATCATATTAGGCTTTCTTTGAGGTGTCATTTGTTCTCTCTTTGTTTGTACCATCCATTGCAACAATGGCACATGGTTACCAAGAATTGGGGTGATATCTATTGATTGAGACTCTCATGGTCATGGGGTTTGGTTTTTAGGAGTCAATAATGCTTATTAATAAGCTCATTTTGATAGTCATTTTCCATTTTTAATAATCATGAAAATACATTACCACTTGAAAGAGATGACTTTTTGTTGGAAATTAAACCGGTTCCGGTTGAATCTACATGTGAGGTTTTTGAATAAGCAAGATAATATTTTTCATTTTCCCGGGAATTTTAGCATAGATCAGATTTACTTTCTTACGAGACATCGAAATGTGACATTTAAGCATTTTCTGTCTTGGTGAGAGCAAGTAGGGCTAACTTTGCAAGTAGTCAGATATTTTTGCTAGTTAACTGGGCTAGCTAATTTTTCCATTGCAGTTAAAGTAGTTGGCCAATTATTGTTTTCCTTATCATTGATCTTTGGAGTTCACTTACTGTATGTTAAGACATTTGCGAGTTATTGGAAATTGGTGTTTAGATTTGACTAATTATAAGTACTATTTCCAAACTGAAGATACCTGGATGGGTAATGGCTAGATGGCTTAACTTGCTGCAATTCATGAAGAAAAGATGTTGCTTGATCTAGTGCAAAACATGCACTTCAGAGTTGGTGACTATCATCTTGGATGGTGTCTATTTATACCTTTCTTGATGCTATGGTTTACCATTAATTTACTCAACATGGATTTTTTTTGGTTAAAAATTGATATGTATCTGAATAGCGGCTTGTAATTGTACAAGACAATGAACAACGCCATTTTCTTCAATTTGTTAGGGGCATAAAAGATTGTGATGCAATAGATCAAGCTAAATAAGCAATGAAATGTTTTATCTAGCTTTTGTCTGAGATTGAATCCCTTGATGCTTTTTACAGCAATAGAATGATAAAGAATGCTATAATGTTTGATGGAAACTAAAAATTTATGAGGTTGTAGCAGAGGTCATTATTTAGATAGATCGAACTAATTTCAGTCATGATTCTTTTTAAGATCTCTACACTTCTTTATTCACCTTCTTGATGATCAATTTGCATATAACACGAAACTGTTTTAAGAGAATTTCAATAGTGTTTGGATGATCACCTAGCATACCAACTATCAATTGTTCTGCAAAGTTTCGGCATTTTGTCCTGTAAATGTGTAATTGAGCAAGAATCTCTCTTTCATTTGTGATACTTGATGAAGAATTCTGTACTTAAATTTTACAGTTAGTATAAATAACTTTTACACTTTTTCTGTACTTCGATTCTATGTTTATGCAGGGAGTTTCTGCTCAAACTCGTGCAAAAACCAATTCTGCAGGGCACAACCATCACATTGTTATGTTTATGTTTATGTTATCTTTCTTTCTTTCTCAAGTCTGACAAGTTGAAAGTGTAAATTTTGAGATGCCCTTAGATTGGGATTAGTGAATAGTATGGATTTTGGTGCAGAATTAATGTTCAACTAAATCCACTTGTGCAAAATAGGATGGATTAATAATTTCTGATTCTCCCAGGCATGTTCTTTTTCTATTTTTTTAATTGGGGATTAAACTGAAACCTGTGTTGACATAGTGTTTATGGTTGATGAAAATGACTTGCTACGGCCATTACTCCTTTCTCATTTGACAAAGGCATGATTTTCAAAAAAAACTGCTATGCTATTTTCCACGGTCTTACATTACTTATAATTATGTTGTTTGAGTGTAGTTCCACAAATATAAAGCTTAAGAATTCTAAATCTTGCATGTTAGCAAGCAGGCAGGGATGCAAATGCTGCAGTTAATTGTTTAAATTTGAGTTATTATCTTAAATTCATATAGCTAGAGAACTCCACGATTCTTGCTTAGCTGAAAATGATCCTTCTAAATCAGTTTCTTGAGTGGTCTTTAGCTAAGAGAGCAGAGAATAATCCACGCGATTAACCCCTGCACTCTTAGAGTCTAGAGATCCATGTTAGGCCTAACTCACTATGTGGTGTCTGAAATTGGAAATCTGGTGCATTGCCATTTGACATGCAATAGCTACCTAGATATAGATTAGGTGAACTACACGTGGAAAAGAACAGGGGGTCACAATCAGGACTTTTTATTTTAATAGTTGAGAGTCTATTAGCTATTGCATGCTTGCCATGCCTCTTGATTGGTCTTAAAACATTGTTATTGTATTTATGATCTTGTATTTGGTCAAACTTCCTATCAGCCTGATGTTACATTAATGACCAATCACAGGGTATGAATTCAAGCTGCAGCGCACTAGGCCCTGATGAAAGTAAAAGGTAGAATCAAATTCTCTACTGCTCTTTTTTTTTTTATTTTTATATTTATTGAGATTATGATGTGCAAGTAGATAGAATTAAGACAGAGAAGGAAATGCGGATTAGGATAAGGATCATTTCATTTGCCTTTACTAGGATGAAGTTACTGAGGGAGTTTTAATTTTTCATATCTGCCTTTTTAGAGGGTCTTATATTGTACTATATTGTTTTTTTTTTTTTTTTTTCTGCAGGTGAATTGGAAGTCAAGGTCTCACAACTGAGTGGAGAGAGGCTTTTGACAAGGTGATCCCTCCCTCTATTGGGTTACGAGTGCTTTTTTTCTTTGTCCTCCTATCTAAAAGTTGAGAAACTTAGACAGACAAAAATTATGGGCTCTTTGTCAAGGTACAGTGCTGATTTATTAAATAGTATATTGCATAATTGGCATGTGGGTATTTGTATTTCAGCCGAACAAGTTATCTGCTATATGGGAAAGGAGAGAAGAACCATTGAAAATCCAGGTACTTTTGTTTTTGCATCACACATGACATAATACTGAAAGCATTAAAATTCCTATTCTTTGTATAATAACAAACATAAAGAAAAGCCAATCAGCCAAACAAAAAAAAAGCATCTTTGAATGATAATATGAAGTCTAAGGATTTGTGGATAATTATAAAACTTTTGGTTATATTTATACTCAAACTCAATTAGCATATGCTCCCAAAATAAGCTATTTAATATCTGGACACCTAGTTTATCTCAATCTCCTTCTTTTGTCTAATTTCTGCAACTATATATTTTTTGCTCAACAACCCTTTTGGCCTCATTGTATACTGGAAGTATCCCATACTTGAGGAACTTCTTTTCTGTTTCCTTTATTTATTATATGTTTTTTCCCTGGAGAACGTCGTGGCTGATTTGATTGCCAATAAGTTTAAACCATATTGAAATACATAAATTAGCTGACTTAAATGGAATTGAAATTATCTCGTATGACATGCAACCTCTGTAAATATTTAATGCAGGAACAGACAACCTTTACGTTAATTGTCAATTGAAACCCTTGAATAAAGTCTGACTGACTCAAATTTTAACATTAGAATATTATTTAATAAATATGTTGCTAGATTTATTAGCAGAGTAAGCTTATCATGCTTAGGAAATGTAATGTAATTAGCACTCTTGTTTGGAATGGAGGTGTCATTAAGTTGTTAAGACCAGAAGGCTAGTTTTGCGGTTATGACTTTGAATTTGGTGCCAGGAAAAATTCTAGTTCGGTATATGTTGCTATGACTAAATCAAAAACTCACCTATAAACCGCACGTAATCACTGTCATTTACACCACACGTGTGTTCAAATCGTAATCACTGTCATTAACACCACACGTGTGTTCAAATCCTGTTCAAGGATTGACTCCTGAATCCCTTAATTAATTATTTATTTTTAATCCATTAGTTATTTATTTTTAATCCTTGTCAATTGCTAATTTGTTAAGATTCTTGATAAAATTGAATTTCTTTGAAGTATTTGTTTAGATATGAAACGTAAATTTGAGCCGTCATCATCTTCATTAAAAATTGGAAATCTCCATCACATCGAAGATGGTGAATTTTCACAAAGTGAACCTCTCTAATTTTTTTTTCCAATTTTTTAGTTACTATACCTCATATTTATATGTATTTTTCATTCTATTTTTTTGTTTTTGTGATTAGATCATAAAAGAGCTTCTCAAATCCTAGCTTATAAAAAGGTAAAACTCCAACGGAGAATGACACTAAATTTGATGCGGGAAAAGTTTCACAGTTTGACTAAAAGACTATGTGAGTTGAATGTTATATAATTTTATATTAAACAATTATATTATTATTTTTTGATGTTTTAAATTTGCACAATTGTTTGTGTTTTTTTTTCTAGATGATGAATGACTTTCAAGAATTTTAGCCTTTAAACAAGCAAGATTGAGACGACGAATTATATTAGATTTGAAAAGGGAAATACGTTATGGTGTTAATTTGAGAAATGAAACAAAAGTTAATTTAGTTTTTTGTTACAAGATAATTTTTATTCTTTTTTGAAACATATTGTCTTTCTAAATTTATTCTTATTTAATGAAGCATATAATTTTAATTTTTTCATAATTAATGAAAATACATTATATACATTATTTTTTATAGGTCATGAGCATAAGGGTTGGACATTTGGAAAGCCATGTTGCGTATGTGATTTTTGTGAAAGAATTCTTTGGTATGAAGAAAAGAATCAAAAGACTAAACAAACCTCAATCCCAAAATTTTCTTTGTGTTGCATGGATGGAAAAGTCCAACTACCATTGCTAAAACATGGTCCTAAATTTCTTGAGAAGCTCATGGACTACCATGGTGGGAAAGTATCAAAAATGTTTCGAGAAGGTATTAGAGTTTACAATTCAATGTTCAGCTTTACTTCTATGGGATGACATGTTGATAGTGCCATCAACACTAGACGTGCCCATATTGCTTTCTACTTCATGGGCAAAACTATCATCTTATTAGGTCATCGTTGCCACAATCTGATTGCAAGCTTAAATTTTCACAGCTCTATATCTATAACACGGATAATGAAATTCACAATAGAGTTAAAGCTATAAGTTCTAATAAGAGATTGAGTAGTCTTGATGTAAAAATAATTGAAGGATTACTTACGATGTTAAATGATAATAATGTCTTAGTTCGATCTTTCCATTTTGCAAGAGATATGCTACAGACTTCTAATGTACAGATTTGAAGCTGAAATATGTTGTTCATGCGGTTATCCCGATCTATTCATAATAATGACATGTAACCTAAAGTGACCAGAAATTCAACATATAATAAAAGACATCAATGGGCAAAGTGCAGAGGAACGACCAGATCTGATTGTTAAAGTTTTCAAAATAAGGCTCAATGAGCTTCTAAAGAACTTGAAAGAAAATCAACACTTCGGTCGAACTATAGCAAGTAAGTTAATGTGTATTTTAATGTTTAATTAACTATATTATTAATTTTAACAGTTATGGAATCTGAACTGTTCTAAGGTTTTATTTATATTCATAAATTTGTAGAATATGAAAAGTTTGATGTTTGTTTCATTTAATAATGCTATTAACTTTGAAGATTATAAATTTGATTGTTTAATTAGCTTTATATTCTTAATTAAATTCAAGACCTTTATGTTTAATGTTTAATTAGCTATACTATTAATTTTAATAGTTATGAAATTTGAACTGTTTAAAGGTTATATTTAATAACTTTGAAGGTTGTAAATTCGAAGACCTTTATATTTAATGTTTATTTAACTATACTATTAATTTTAATAGTTATGGAATTTAAACTATTTTAAGGTTATATTTATATCCCTAAATTTGTAGAATATGAAAAGCTTGATGTTTGATTTCATTTAATAACACTATTAACTTTGAAGGTTATAAATTTGAAGACCTTTATATTTAATGTTTAATTAGCTATTATATCCCTAAATTTGTTTAGCTATTATATTCCTAAATTTGTAGAATTTAAAAAGTTTTATGTTTGATTTCATTTAATAACACTATTACCTTTGAAGGTTATAAATTAGTTTAATCTTACAGTGATTTGTATGCTTTTCTATTCATCATCATTACGAATATAAAACCATTTACAAAGCAAATATTATCCCTTTACATAATATTCCAATACAAAATGGATATCTCTCATAATTACCATCGATCGCAAACATACACAATTACATTTAGTTGTTCTTAACCGTTTATATAATTAGCTTCCGAATTGTCAAAAAAATATAATCAGGTCCCGATTATACTAATTTTTCTTTATAACGAAAAAAAGGAAACAATTTACTTATTCGGCAACAACATTTGCTTATAATTTCATATTCATAATTTTTTACAAAATATTCATTAAAAAAATTACAATCCGCTCATCGCGCGGGCATAACACTAGTAAAGACTATATTTATAAGTCATAAACAACGCAGAATCAAAAAAAAAAAACTCTCAAGGGAAAACAAGGCACCTGTCCTGATTTTCGAACAATATAATTTTATTGTAACTTATAATTCTAACAAAAATAGTATCTAACGGACCTATATTGCTTTTTGTTAGAATAGGATGAAACTTTTTGTCCATAAGATTTAAGCAAAGATCGTCCTTTTCACTTAATTTAGAGTTTAGGACTCTTTCTTTTTGTTTCCTTTTTAATTTATTCATGGTAGGATCAAAGTGACAGTATTGAATTCCTGACGTAATAATTTAATTTGACAGGATACAAGTTCGATGGTGGCGCAATTACGGGTCAAAAAAGAGAGGCAATTCTTGATTAGAATCTGAATTTTCGTATTAGATTACAAAAGAGGTTTTATCCTTTTGTTATTAATGACATCATTTTGATCGGACTGAAAACAATAAGTTTAATTCATTACTTGAAAATTGGTAGTACGTGACACTTACTTCCACCTAATTTGATATAGGAGTTCAAAAATTTTATTTTTGTGTTACAGGCCCAAAAATAACATGAGCCCAATAGTCCAATGATTTAAAATCCAAGCAGCCCTTTTTTCAAGGCTCTTCTTTCTGGGCTTGCTTAAAAGGTTTGCAACAACCTTTAAAGAGAATTGAGTAAACTTCAATCGTATGCAACATATTTACATGTTGAATGAAAGGGCATCCATGGATGATTGTATACGCAGTTGATAATGGCACATTCCATATGAGTTCTATAAAAATCAATGATTTTTATGCAAGCCATTGCAATGAAATATTTTCAGCCCATAATTTTTGATGCAATATATTTATAGTTGGCAAAA
>CANYLF010734464.1:0-13720 GCA_948193215.1 Bocquillonia castaneifolia
TGACAACCAAAAATAGAAATAGTGTGTAGACAGAGCGCCCAGGAAGTATTGTTACTGCTGCCCGTTGGTTGGTGTCCAATAGCAATGGTGACCTACTCACTAAAAGGATTTTTAATTTTTATGAAAATCATGGAGTCACCATCCGAATTGCTTCTTCAGGATCACCTAGTGATTAACAAATAGGTAGATTCCTTTTCAGGAAAATCCCATTCATCATCACACCAGATGATTTCTGGGTTCAGAATGAGTCATCCATACTTGGGGCAATTTCCCATTTAATTAAATCATGAGGTCATTATTTCCTACCAGAGATAAACAATATAAAGCGATAAATCTCCCGGAAAGTAGGATGCAGTGAATGGGTGAGCCTAATATTTTTTCTAATCAAATTTTAGTTTTGCATTGAGTCCGTTATATTTAACTTTGAGTAATTGAATGCTGATGGCTGTATCAGTGGGTTACTATTTATTTTAATAGTGGTTAACCAAGTGGATTATTTTCTTATTTATTTACAGACGAAAAATCCACAATTAGTTTCTAAATCATTTTTATATTTTTTTTGGGTTAATATTTGCACATTAATTTATTTATCATGTACCCGAAATATTTGAATGACAGTAATATACATACACCCTTAAAGAAAGGAAAGGTGAAATGAGTTTCTACCATTTTATTGTACTTATTACCGGCTTAATTGATTAAGTATCCGATTAATTATTTACAAAAAGATCTAGGTGATTTATATAAAAAAATCCTAAAGAAATCTTACCGATCGATCGATTCAACTCGAAGAGATCGAACCGACCGACCTTGAGGCTTTAATTGATTTATTGCTCTGAAGCTTTTATTTCCATCTCTGCATCATGACGGTCCGGCCAGACCTATGGACATTCAGCCGAAAGAGAATTTAAATTTAAGCAAGCAGGTGGGACACCCGGGAGCAGCATAAACGTTCGGCCGGACGTTTGCGAAGATCCGGACGGATCTTTGATCATCTGGCCGGATCTGTAATCCGTCTTCCCCAAATTTCTTCTTCTATATTTTTATATTTTCTTACAGATACACAATATATTAGCTAATGATAATTCATACAGAATCTTAAAGATCCATTTTGGATGGTTAAAAAATATTATAACAATAATTAAAAATCTGAAAAAAATGACGTGGTGAAATTTTGAATGTGGTGGCAGGGGTTTCAAACTTGAATACAAATGGTTCTACATCCTCCTAACTTCACACAGAACTTATATATGTGGTTAGAATATGAAACACAATTAGTAAGAAAAATATGTAAAAGTTACACAATATAAGCAAAAAAAAGTATGAAAATAAAAGAAAATGTAGAATCTGAATAGATGGATTATCTGTGGATGACTAGTTGCCCTCAGAATTAAGGTTAGTTACTGCTTCGGGTAGGAAAATGAGCTAATGAATTGTTCTAAACCAAAGAAGCTAGTTGGCTGAAAAATTATTTTCTACTGCCTTTTTTTCTGTCTCCAAAGTTCCCCCTTTCTTCTTCATCTCATCTTATTTATAGTCATGAGATTAAGGTTTTCTTGAGGAGAATCTACTTTTTTTAGTGGGGTGAGGTGTGACAGATCACCTTTATCACCCTCTGTCAAATTGTGCAGACGCTCCTATTTTTTTTAAAAGGAATAATGAACATCCGGCTGGACCTATGAACATTCGGCCGAATGTTCATTTTGGGCCTGGTGTTTTTTGGGCTCAAAACGATTTTCTAGTTTATGCGGGTCGTATTTAAGGTTCGGACAAATATTTAAACACTTGTTCGGACCCTAAATTAGGCCAAAAACATATTTTGAAATATTTAGCACATTTGAAATAATTTTTATTTATTTTCTTCAGCTCATTTCTTCAAGAAACTGGGTAACAGAGTGGTCCAAACTAGACCGCATTCATCACTGGGTTCCCGGTTTGCTTCCACATACCTGCATCTAAAAATTCAGTGTCTACAGTTTGCCCCGCTTTTTCGGAGTTTAGAAATGTTGGATAAACATGAATAAATGAACATCAAAGTAAACAAACATAAACAAACTTGTCAAAAGGATACAGTCTGTATTTTTGGCTCGGGGTTCGATAGTCATCGTCGATAAGTGGGAGACATTCTGACTCCCTAGATAGTCATCGTCGATTATTGGAGGTAGTCCATCTCCGTAGATAGTCATCTTCGATAAATGGGAGGTAGCACGTCTCCGAGGTAGATAGTCATCTCTGATAAATTGGAGGTAGTACGTCTCTGAGATACTGAAGGTAGCTCGTCTCCAGAACCTAGTGTGTAAGCATGGACACCAAAAATCTAGGATGCCCTCGGCCGACTAGATAAGAAATTCTGAACTTTCAATAGTCCAGGCTGGCATTGAGATAGGATTGGAAAGCTCCGTCTGCTATCGGTTATTTCTTTAATGCTGTTGAGGCACAACTTTTCTTCCGAAATGACTCATTTGTCAATTGGAGCTTCTAGAAGTGTTTTACCTGGCATTGGCTGTTCTAGAATTTCATTCATAGGGTATTGAGGTAACCTGAATTTTTTGGGAATCTCTGGTCATGTTTTCTCACTGTTTTGAATTTTTTAAGATTCTGTCATCCTTTGTCGGAATTCTCATCTGGAAGTTCAGAAAATTTATCTGAAATGTCTGGAGCCTGCTTGTCATAAATTTCTTCCAATTTTTGGGTCTCATTGCTGGATTTGAATTTTGAGGGACCAAAATGGAAATTTGGCCCCCCATTATGCTTTGAGAAACCGCCACTTCCCCCATTTAATTCTCCTTCTGCTTTTTGATTTCTCTATTTCTCACTTATTCTCTCATTAATTCCTCATTAACTTATAAGATCTCTTTATAATCTTCTCACTTACACTCTTCTCTTCACTACTTTTCAATTTTTTTTTATTTTCTCTCTTCTTTTGCCTCTATTCTTTTCCCTCCCTTTCCTTTTCTTCTCATTTTCCTTTCAAAATGGTTGATTTGCCAATGGAGGAGAACCCAGACATTCCAGAGGCTACTCAACCAATCATAGACCCTCTAAATCCATTTGAGGACCATTCTTGCTCTATCTATGCGGTGGATGAGTGTGTCTTTGTTCGGGATTCATGTGGATTCGAGAGAGGGGCAGAAATTAAACCCTTGATGAATCTAGGCTCACAAATCTGTTATTATGCTTCACTACAAGTAGGTCTTCATTGCCCAGCGGTTCATTTCATGTTTTGGCTGCTATTGTGGATTGGTATAATTTTTGGACGCCTGGACTGTCATTACAAGTCCGGCCGGATGTTCAAACATCCCGTCGGACGTTCACGATGTCCTGACAGTCTTTTTTCACCTGTTTCGCTTGCTTCTGGCATCTTTTGTGCTTAAATGATTATTTTCATGCTTAGTGATGATTTGTGATGTATTATAAATTTCGGGTGCTAGGGAGTTGAATGTATTTAGTGAAATGATGATGTCATGACTAAATGCTCAAAACTAGGCTTTGAATGATTATTTGCATGTCTACTGATGATTGCAGTGTATTATGTGCCTTGTGTGTTGGTAATTTGGATGGTTTTTATGAATATGCATTGTGGTAGCCAACTGTTTGGAATTAGGACGTAATCATTCGGCCGAATGATCAGTGAACATCCGACCGGATGTCCATTGATACGACCGGAGGTTTACATCCACTAAATCCTTAGCCTATTTGCTTTGGATTTGTGACCTATTTCTTTATGTTTTCTCATGTGATGATGTTTGAATGATGCTAAGTGCTGTGCTAGTGCATTCTCGACCCGTTTGTCGTATGCAAATCGTGTAGTAGTCCAAAACTTTATTCGTTTAGAACTGTGATCGTATCATAGGCTGTGTAAGACTGTGAATGTAATGGAATGAATGTGTTGAAACTATTTTCCATCTTTGGTGAGTGTTTGTGCCTTTATCCAAAACTCGTTCGTTTCGAATTGTGCTCGTAGCATGAATTGTGAATTTAACACTTGTTCGTGCTTTGTGTTGTGGATTAACTTTTCGTTGTGTGTGCAAATGGATGTTTTACTTACAGTGAGTATTTTACTTGCAGAGAGGATCTACCACGAGCTTTTCCCAGTCAGGGAATTTATGCTGTTAGGGACTATGTCCATCGTACTGGGCTTGACACATTTGTGCTGGCGCTTCCGGATCAGCTGGGTCATGTTGACTGGGCCATAACTTATGCTCTGATGGAGAGTTGGATGTGCAATACTCACACCTTCCATCTGCCGTGTGGGGAGTACACACTTACACTTGGGGTGTTTGTTGCAGTCACTGGTGTCAGGTGTACAAGTGAGCGGATCCCTTTTGACAGTGCCCTGTACTATACCTCTATGGAAGAGAGGAATGCATATTTCCTTCGGATGTTTGGATTTATGCCCTTCTATCGTGATAATGACACCAGGATTGTCTATTCTGGTATGCTGGAGTGGCTTGCACCGCTCATTGAGGAGGGTCCGGATGGGACCAGGCAATATAGGGTCTTGTGGATGAGGTGGGCCATGATCAGATGGCCAGAATCTTCCTGTTTCACTTGCTGGCGAGCACATTGTTCAGCAACGAGACCGGTAGCTTGTGGATTCACTTTGTGCCTCTTCTTAAGGACTTTGACGCCATGAGGCGTTATGACTGAGGGTCTGCTGCCCTAGCTTATTTGTACTCCTGTTTGGATAGGTTTTCCATGGGGTACAAGAAGCTGAATGGGTTCTGGCATGCAGTGCAGGTAAATATTCTGACTTTGGCTTGTTCTTTAGTCTGTCTTCACTTTTATTGCTAACCTTTGTTGTTCTTTTTCCAGATATGGGCTATAGAGGTGGGCACGCTGAAGAACTTTTGCCTTATAGCAGTTCGCGGGATCCTTCCTTCAAAGAGGCGATGGGGCGCCTCTCGCAACACAACCCTGCAGATGACCCTGGCGGACCACAGGAAGGTTTTGAACGAGCTGACCCACACTTTAGAGGATGTGAGTATCTTTTTGTACTTTCTTATTTCAGTTTCACACTCTGACTTGGATGGTCTTTTCTGGTAGCTTCACTTTGATTGGATGAGTGATCTGGATAGATTACCTGAGTATGTCCTTGCCTCCATGGAGAAGGATGATGAGCGAGTCCTGCTGGAGGGTTCTGGCTGTAGGATGTGGTTCCTTGGTGAGAGAGTCATCGACTAGTGCTCAGAGGTTGAGAGGGAAGCTATCCCTCAGGATCCTCCGCAGAACATGTTCTGGACCCATCGCTTGGTGGAGGGCTATATGGCTCGTTGGATTACCGATAGGGATTGCCTAGACTTCATTGTTGAGGATGCTTCCTACCTCGATTTCTTGAGTGGTTCCTATCTGCCTACTCTTCCTTTGCCCATGATGAGGGCTATTGCTATAAGTATCAGTCTGATTTTTGAATTCTTCCTTCTTGCTTGGTGGCTGGTTCTAAATTTCTAATGATTTTTCCAGGCTAGAAGAGCTGTGATCAAGCTCCTAAAGAACGTTAGGGGCTTGATTCTATTGGAAGGCGATGAAGGTGGTCATGTAGGCTCCTCGACTGTTGGGGCCCGAGTTGGTAGATCTGCTGCTAGAGAGAGCCCAGCGGGAAGAGGCTCTGCTTCCTCGAGTCGGAGGGGTGGCATACATGTGGGCCAGGTGGCATCTTTTCCTCCTTCGACCTTTACCTGCTGTACCCCTAGTGGTATCACAGAGCAGGTCATTGAGCCATCCTCAGAGCAACGTATGGTAGTGCCTCCTAGTGTTACATATGTAAGTATGTTGTGATTGTTTCCTTGTCACTTACTTTCGAACTTTCGACATTTGGAATTCTCATGAATTTTCTTTGTTGCAGGTCCCTGTTGATGACACTTATCAGCTGGCTGGCATGTTTCAGGCATGCAAGTTCATGGCGGTGGGACTGTGTAACACTTGGCAGGCTCGAGTGACTGAACAAGAGGTGAAGATTGCTAGTTTGAGAGCTCAGTTACATCGGAGGGCCACTAAGACTGGGCCCACAGCTGAGGAGGCTTCTTCAAGTAGCAGTATTGACAATGATCAGACTTAGTTTGAAAGGAGAATTCGCCCTAGGCAGGATTGAGCACTTTTATTTCTGAAACATTATTGATGCATTGGGCACTTGTTTGGCCTATTGTTTTGAATATTTCTGACACTTTACAGCTGTGCTTTCACGGAGGTAGCTTTTATTTGGCCCTATTATGTGTGTATGCACATGTTGGAATGTTTTAGATGCCTAATGTAGTGATTATGTTTTTATGAAAATGCCATTATGCCTATATGTTTGTCTTTTATATACGAGCATGCATATGACTATATGTTTATGAGAATGCGATAATACCTATATATTTGCCTTTCTACGTGAGTATGTACGTGCATGCATGAGAAATGAGTGAATTTTTGGCCTTCTTCACATTGTGAACATCCGGACGGATGTTTAAAGGTTCGGTCGGATCATCAGGCCGCTGCTGTCGTTTGCTTTGCCAGGTGTTACGCCACTTATTCATCTCTTCTTGCTACTGCTAAAGGCCGACTTTTGCATGTTTGCCAACTCATAATCTAATGAGAGGTGCCCCTAATCTCCATGCATGCAACCTGTCTATATTTTGAGAGTTATTTTCTTTTTCCTGTGCCCGCAGCCTTTTGTTTCTTCTCTTGCTTTTTCTCATTTCTGCTTGATTTTGCTCTGTCTCCTCTAGTTTCTGTGAGGGGTATGGCTCTTGATGAATGCTTCCTTAGGAGTGCTGCTAAGTGTTGGAGCCACCGAGATCATGTGTTCCGTTTCAATGACGTTGAAATATGCCCCCTACCTGAAGAATTTGTTGCTATTCTAGGTAAAAGTTATACTCCGTCTTTAATTCCTGGAGCTTTGCCCAGCTTAGAGTTGAATTTTCCTACCTTCACGATTCCACTTTTTGACTTGCCAGCCCGGGCCCTGCTGGCTTACTCGAATCATGGAATGCTGAGACTGCCTGAGTTGCTGGAGAACTGTAAACATAAAACCATTGGTTGTTTTGCTTGGAGAAGAATCCTTGCTTTTTCTTTGTATGCAGCTTACCTGCTAACTGACCCAAATGGCAAGGGTGATATTCAAATCGCTCATATTATTAGTCAGGTGGAGGACGGTGCGGATCCTTTTCCTATCATTCTGGTTGAAACATTCATCGGCTTGGATAGTGTTTCGCAGGGTGGTCGTTTAAGGGTAGTCCTATGTTTTTACAGGTAAATGGCGGTTTTATTATTATTGCTATTACTATTCTCGTGGCTGTTTATTATCATTATTATTATATTATTTTTGGTGGTTGTTCATTATTATTACTATTGCTATTTTTGGGATTATTTATTATTATTATCATCATCATCATCATCATCATCATCATTATTATTATTATTTGACTATCAATGTGGTAGATTTGGCTGAGGGAAAGGTTGGCCCTTTTGGAGATTCCTAGGAGTTTGAATCCCTACACGCCCAGGCAGTTGATGACCCGTCATTTTTCTCGCGCTGCCCTTAATATGATAGAAGCTGAATGGGATGACTTTCTGAATAACAGACAGGAGGATTATATCTACTGGCATTGTCCATGGTGGTCCCTAATAGAAGTGACAGTAGAGCTTTTTGACAGGTGCGTTCCATTGGCTGGACTGCACCTTTCCAGTTTCTACACCCCATCTAGGCTCTGTCGCCAATACGGGCAAGCTTAACACATCACGCATATACTACCTAACTTTGAGAGCTCTCCCCTGCAGCTCTAGTTGCTCGACCGGATCCTCCGGGGGTGGGGCGGTAGACACCGACTTATCAATGTGACTTTTCATAGTAGTACAGTGACTGGTGACTTTTACAATGCCTGGGTTGTGCTGTAAAATCATGAACCATCCATCTCCCACTCCAGGGACATGACTACCCTGTATAATGCAAGCAGAATTCAGTATGGAAACACTAGGTGTTAGGTGATCTCATATCCGCCCTTTACCTATGCTTTAGGAATGTTTTCTTTTCAAGCAGATGTACACATTTCACTATTATCATAAATAAGACAATGTTTATCAATAATTCTGTTTTATTAATGTAATGCACTCTTTTATTTACAAAAGCGTACTGTACTGATCACGCATAATATGCCCCTTGTTACCAACTGTCCTTTACGGGTTTTCCAGTTGGAAATTTTCTCTCAAATCATCATTCATTTCATTCATCATTTTTTCTTTTTTTTATTATTATTTTTTTTAGAGGTAGTATTTCTTCAACTTGTCCATGTTGATGGGTTGAGTGAATTCATTACCCTCTAAATCTGAAATCCTGATTACCCCCTTTGGTAGGACTTTCACAACCATGTACGGACCTTCCAAGGTTGGTTTGAACTTACCTCGGGGATCAAAAGGAACGGGCCTGGCTTGCTTCAAGACCTAGTCTCCTTTAATGGCACGGGGCTTGATGCTCTTATTGAATGATCTGGCCATCCTCCGTTGGTACAATTGTGTATTGTAGAGGACTTTCTTTCTATTTTCCTCCAGAGATAAAAGTTGTATGTACTTCTTCTCTGCCCACTCAGTCATTGGGAACTGTGATTCTAGCACTACCCGAAGCGACCTGCATTGCATTTCTATCAGAAGCACTACTTTTCCCCCATACACCAAAGAGAAAGGAGTTTGCCCTGTTGCACTTCTGATGGTGGTGTTGTATCCGAAAATGGCATATGGTAACAGCTCCAACCAATCTTTGTATGTCTTGACCATCTTTGCTAGTATTTTTTTGACAGTCTTATTAGCAGCCTCAACAGCCCCTTTGACTTGTGGTCTATAAGGAGATGATCTGTGGTGCTCTATGCCATTCTCTCTCAGAAAGTCGGTTGTTCCCCCTTGGAACTATACTCCGTTGTCTGACACTATGTGATGAGGGAGCCTAAACCTGCATTTGATCTTCTTGGCTAGGAATTCTCTCATGCTGTGCATAGTAACTGCTGGGAGTGAGACAGCTTCCACATATCTGGTAAAGTACTCAACTGCCATAATGATATATTTATGACCATTAAACGCAGTAAGTTTTATGGGTCCCATGATGTCAATTCCCCAAGCAGAGAAAGGCCATAGGGAAGCAAGATTGTGTAATTCTGACGGTGGGATGTGAATCGGATCTCCATATATCTGACAGTTGTGGCACTTGCGAACAATTCTGATGCAATCCTTGTCCATGGTATCCCAGTAATAGCCTTGCCTCTAAATCTTCAATGATAATACAGGCCCACTCATATGAGGCCCACAAACTTCTGTATGAACTTCATTCATGATCCCATCAGCTTCTTCTCTTGTGACACATCTAAGAAGTACTCCAGCAGGTGATCTTCGATACAACACACCTTCGTGGAAAGTGTAGTTTCTGGACTGGAGTCATATGGCAAAGCATTGTTTACTTGTTGCTCCCTCAGGGTACTCCCGTGTCTTTAGGTATCTTAAGACATCATAGAACCAGGGCTTTTCTTGGGGCCCGGTAGAGCAAACTATCTCCTCCCTTAGGTAACATGGCTGTCTAACTTTCATCATTACCAAAGGCTTCATCTGTACCTTGCTAGGATCCTCCCATATTGAGGCAAGTGTGGCTAGAGCATCAACCATTTGGTTTTCTCCCCTTGGTAGGTGAAACATGTTTCATTTCTGGAACAGCTTTTGACCTGCTGTAGGTGTTCAACGTACGGCTTCAGTTTTTCATCTCTGACTTCCCATTCATCTGTCGCTTGACTGAAGACCAACTTTGAATCCTCATAGACTGAGATTTCTTTAGCTCCTGCTGAGCTTGCAGATTCTAATCCGAAGATGCACGCTTCATATTCGGCCATGTTGTTGGTGGCTGGAAATTCTAACTTCTTAGCAAGTGGAATCTCCTACCCTATAGGTGTTATAAGTAGTACACCTATCCCTGCTCCTTTATAGTTTACTGCTCCATCAAAGTACAAAATCCATCCCTAAACTTCTATTGCATTAAGTCCTTCGTCAGGGAACTAAAATTCGAATTGCTCGTCTGACTCTTTTGGATTGAGAGCCAAGAATTCAGCGATTGCCAGCCCTTTGATTGTCTTCTTGGTCGTGTACCGAATGTTAAACTCAGTCAATAGCACTAACCATTTAGCCAGCTTCCCAATTAGAGCAGGGGCTTCATACAGGTATCGTAGAGGATCGATCTTTGCCATAACTTCCACTTGGTAGGACTGAAAGTAATGTCAGAGCTTGCGAGTAGCCCAAATGACAGTAAGAAAAGTCTTTTGGACTACATCATACTTGACCTCGTAGGACAACAACTTCTTACTGAGGTAGTATACCGCATGCTCTATCCCTGTTCCATCTGCTTGGGCTACCATTGCACCAATGGGTTCCTCTTCTAGTGCCATGTATAAGATCAATGGTCTCCCAGCTTTAGGAGGTTGCAATATAGGTGGATTGGACAAGTACTGTTTTATCTTCTCGAATGCCTCCAAGCAACTAGAATTCCACTCTTTGAGCTAGTTCTTCCTCAATAGCTTGAAGATGAGATCACAGATCATGGTTAACCGTGATATGAACCTGCTAACATATTGGATTTTCCCTAGGAATCCTCTGACTTCTTTTTCTTTTTTTCGGGGTGGCATTTCCTGAATAGCCTTGATTTTGTTTGGGTCCACCTCTATCCCCTTCTAACTGACTATATGCCCCAACAGTTTGCCTTTCGTTACCCTAAATACACACTTTGCCAGATTTAGTTTCAGCTTATATCTGGCTGCTCTTGCTAAGAATTTTTCTAGGGCATTAAAATGTTGATCCCGAGTAGGGGATTTAACCATCATGTCATCTACGTAGACCTCCACTTCCTTGTGCATCAAGTCATGGAACAAGGTAGTAGCCATCCTCTGATATGTTGCCCCCACATTTTTGAGTCCGAATGGCATCACTATGTAGCAATAAGTACCGTATTCTGTCACAAAAGATGTCTTCATCTTATCGATCATAGCCATCATGATTTGGTTGTATACGGAATACCCATCCATAAAAGAGTACATGGCACTGGCCACCGTACTATCAATAAGCACATCAATGTGAGGAAGAGGAAAATCATCCTTTGGTGATGCCTTATTTAGATCTCTAAAATCCACACGAATTCTGACTCTGCCATCTTTCTTAGGAACTGGGACAATGTTGGCTAACCACTCTGGGTATTTAACCACTTCTAGGAGCTTTGCCTTCAATTACTTGGCGATCTCCTCTTTAATCAACTGTGCCCATTCTGGTCTCAATCTCCTAAGCTTCTGCTTGATTGCCTTCTTGTTGGGATCAATAGGAATGAAGTGTTTTGCTATGCTTCTATCAACCCCAAGCATGTCTGCGTAGGTCCAAGCAAATACCTCCTTCCATTTTTTAAGGACATGTTCAAATCTCACTCTCTCTTCAAGGGTCACATTAGACGCGATTAGTATTTCCTGTGGCATTTCCTTTGTACCTAAATTTAATGCATTTTTTGGCACAGAATTAATGTTAAACATGCTCGTGATATGATCAATGAAATGCACAATGCCATCAAGATGAGCATCACACAAGTAAGCAAAGTCGGTGTCTATATCATTAACCTTGGAAACAAACACTTCCTCCTCCTCAAAAAGGTCAGGAGTTATTACATCAACATTATAGAAATGTTCCATAAGTGCATCACAAATAAAAGTATCAACATCAGAATAGCCCAGCTGGGCAGCAACCTCCTTGTCATCTTCTGCCTTTAGAGCAGCTTCCTAGTCATCTTCAGCCTCGTCTTGAATTTCCAATGCCTTCATTTTAGCAGCTAGATTCTCAGTGATAAGTTCTTCTAGGATCAAAATAGAGCTCTTGTTACTTGCAGCTTCCTTCGGCGTCTTCTGAGCTTCCATCACAAAGCATTCATACAGACCTCCCTTCTTGATAATACTCTACTTCCCTTTCTGTGAAGGCTCTCCAGTGTATCCTAAACCATTGTGGGTAGTCTGAGTTTTGAAGTCTGGAAGTGTAGTAACTCCTTGCTGGCTCTTTCCTAGCCCGAGGCCCGGGAGGTAGATCATCTTTTGAAGCATGAAATTGACTTATGGGCCCATCTGTTCTTCTCTGATTCCCATGATCTGAAACCCAATAGGGGAAATTTCATCCTTAGGTGTAGCCTACAGCACTACTATTGACTGGACCGGCTCAGCATTAACATTCAAAATGCCTCCCTCATAACGGAATTTCATCTTCTGGTGAAGTGTGGATAGGACCCCTCCTAGGGAATGAAACCATGGCCTGCCCAATAGAACTGCAAAGGTCATAGGAATATCTAAGATAGTAATGTTTACCTCAGATTCAATCGGACCCACTTTCATCATAGTAGTGAAGGTACCTTCTACACTCCTCTTTGAGTCATCATATGCTCGGATGACTAAATCGGATGGCTGCAAGTCAGTAGCTGAAACTCCTAGCTTAAGAAGGAGCTTTGATGGGCAGACATTGATAGCAGATCCATCATTAACCATAACACATGATGTTCTTTTGCCATTAACCTCAGTAGCAATGTATAAAGCCTTATTGTGCTCCCGACCCTCCAGAGGTTGATCCTCATTAGAGAATGTAATCTCACCTATCTTCCTTCCAACATCAGCCCAACCATGTTCTCAAATGAAACATCCTCAGGAACTTTGATCTTGGACAGTGCATCCACTAAAGCTCTCCTGTGCGACTTAGAATACACCAATACATCTTAGATGCTTGCATTGGCTTTGGTTTTCTTCAACTGTTCTGTTATTAGGTCTTCTCTGACCTCCATAATATCTTTCCCTATCTCCGGGATTGGACCATTCCTCCAATGACTAGATTCTGGAATGTCAAGATCTTTCCTCAGATAATCTCTGCTACTTCGGGTGACTTGTAACAAGGAATCATCATTCTGAGTCAAATGGAAAGTATCTGCTAGCTCCGCTTCATCTTCGCTGGAGGAATACCAGGCATCAAACATATACACATTTCTGACTTGCTCATCAGGACTCATTTGTAGCTTGTAAAGGCCAGTCAAATCTCCTAACTGTGGAAGTTCTTCCCTCAAATGTTCTACATGGCTGGCAACCATATCCGTCAAGGTAAAGTCAGACTCAAAAGAAGCTAAAACCTTAGCTTCAAAAAAACCAGATTCAATACACATATTTTGGTTAGGGGGAGGCACTCTGTGGTAGTTTGGTAAAGGGTTGTGTTTGGTACTAGGAGGTCTGTTGTCTGGGTCGGTGATCTTGCCTGTCTCAATTAGATCTTGGATAGAGTGTTGGAGTTTGAGACAATTATCAGTAGAATGTCCGGGGGTTTGGTAGAATTTGCAAAAGGCGTCAGGGTTGTAACCAGGTGAGTTTTGGTTGGGTGGGAATCTAGCTGGTTCTGGTTTGAGTAGGTTTGTCTGTCTAGTCTCTCGAATACTTTGGAATGTGGTTGGTTGAAGTTGGAAAATTTTCGGTTGGTGATTACTCGGTTTACATATGCGGTTTTGGTGCTTGAGGACCGGCTATATATGGCTTTTCCCTTCTGGTTCCTCTTCTTTTCTGACTCTATCTCCTCGCATTGTAACCCATCATCATACAGGCTAGCAAAAGTTTTAGGATTCATTATCTACAGAGTCTCCACCATGTTAGGGAGTACATTCCGGACCACTATTCTGACTTGGTCCTTTTCTGAAGGTCTGTCCTTGAGTAAGGCTGCT
>CANYLF010734584.1:0-12135 GCA_948193215.1 Bocquillonia castaneifolia
TTTTTATTTTTATTGTAAGACACTTGTCCTCCACCCACTTCCTCCTACACTTGCCATATGTCACCAATCTTCCTTCACCATACAACCCTCAAATAATATTCTACTACTCAATTAATCATTAACTTTTATTTCTATTACAATAAGCTCCCTTAACGTTTCTTACAATCTAGTCCCTCAACCAATCCAACTCCCACAAACATTATTACACATAATACATTCTACCATATTTACGCAATGTATTACATATAACAATAATGCCAATGTCATGCTTAATCAAGTGATTTACATATATGAATGCATAATTAATTATTAATAAATTATGAGGCCGTCACAAACACATAAGGAGGGGGATAAAGCAAAACCTCCTCAAGACCTGACAAAGATCGAGCATGCCTTGCAAGACAATGAGCAGCTCGGTTGGCAGACCTATAAACAAAGTTTACATTAACATCAAATAATTTTTTCAAGCACTCATTAGACTCTATAATCAACTAATGAAAAATAGCTATTGTGATTAGCCTTTGAACGTAGAACATCAATGAGAGAAACACAATCAACTTCAGCATCTACATCTGAGTATCAAGCATCTTTCAACCACGAAAGGGCTTCCTGCATAGCCCAAGCATTAGTAACCATAGGAGCCAACAAGCCATCTCTCCTCAACACTTTTTCATTAACCTACTGGCCCTGGTGATTACGGACCAACATCCTAGCCCCCATATAATTAGCATCATCAAAGATAGCAACGTCCACATTAAGCTTTAAACGACTCTGCCGGGGCTTCTCCGAATTTACACTACCACACCCTACACACTTACCAAACTCCTTGTCATCATCTAACTTTCTAGCCTGCCTTCATTGGTATTACCAGGTCTATTTAAAATCATCCTAGGGGCAGAATTCTTATTATTCCATACTCTATCATTTCTAGTAAGCCAAAGACTCCAACAAGCCATCACAAAAATATCAAGTTGTTGTCCATCATTGAGATTAATTACCTGAAGAACAGCTTGACGAAAAGAAGCAAGAATAGACGGGAAGGATAAGCCATAAGAGCTCCAACAACTTCTGACAATTTTGTAGTGAATCAACACATGAAGCATAGATTCCTTCATATTATCACAGATCGGACACTAGGGATTAATACTCATCATTCTTTGAATTAAGTTATCTGCAATTGGCAAGTTTAAATTTATTGCCCGCCATAAAAATAACTTGCTCTTCGGGGGAATATTGAGATTCCAGATTTTCCTCCACAGAACAACATCATCCTCATCAGTCGTTTGAAAACCTGAGGATCGCGATTGATAAGAGCTTTTCACAGTATAATGACCTCTAGTCTCCACAGGTAAAAAAGAAGTAACGAAACCATTATCCTTATCAATGAGTTAAGGGTCCTTACCAGTACGAGCAACTCTGCCATTACCAATTTGCCATCGCACCCCTTTTAAAATCATAGCCTGTGTACTATGGATACTACTCCAAATGAAGCTAGGATTTATCCCCCTTCCAGCATGAAGAAAATCATTTCTGAGGAAATACCTTGCTTTATATAATTTACAAACCAGAAAAGATAGATTAGACAAGAACTTCCACGCTTGCTTACCCAACATTGCGAGGTTGAATTCATGAAGTTCCCTAAACCCCATCCCACCAAACTTTTTTGGAACCCAAAAAGCCCAAATAATACCCCTAGAATCCTTCTTCCTATGATTACCCCACCAAAAGGAGTTTAATATCCTCTCTGACTTCTGACAAATAGAAATAGGAATATGGAACACAGACATATAATACGATGGCACAGCCTGCAAAACTATTTTAATCGAAATTTCCCTACCTCTCAAGGATAAAAATGAGTGATTCCATGACTGTATTTTAGACCATATTTTACTTTTAATCTAGCAAACACAACTCTTTTGCTATGGCCAATCATACACGGAAGACCCAAATACTGTCCATTAGGATCAAGATGATTAACACCCAAGTTTTGCATTAACAAATCATCATAGTCCGGATGAACATTTGGGCTAAAGAAAATAGCAGATTTCACAAAATTCACTACCTAACTAGAACCTTGCTCATAAATACCCAGCACTTCTTTCATATGATTCAACTCCTCTAAATTTGCCTTAAAAAATGAAAGGCAATCATTGGCAAAGAAAAGATGACTAATCAAAGGAGCTCCTCTATAAACCTGAATACCATGAATAGACCTAGTCTTTCCTTATTTGCAAGAAGCAAACTCAAAGATTCATCACAAATGATAAAGAGATAAGCCGAAAAAGGAATAACCTTGTCGCAGACCTCTTTCTAAAATTATTGTACCAATCTCGTTCCCATCATGAACCACTGTATATGAGACCATTGATACACAAGACATAATTAACTCTACAAATCTGCCACAAAAACCCAAAGCTTGCAAGATCCTCCCCAAGAAGTCCCACTCAACATGGTCATAAGCCTTACTCATATCAAGCTTTAATGCAGCATACCCATCATTTCCTTTACTTTTACCCTTCAAATGATGCATACATTTAAATGCAATCATAATATTATCTGAAATTAAACGATGAGGAACAAAAGCACTCTGGCTTTCTGAAATAAGCATTCTAAGAAGAGGCTTAATCCTATTTGCAAGAATTTTTGAGATAATTTTATAAACCATATTGCATAACGCGATCCTCAAGTCAGACATCTTCTCAGGATGAGCTACTTTTAGAATCAAAGTGATCAACGTTCTATTTAAATCCGAAGGGATTACACTAGCCTAGAAGCAACCCGAAACAAAATGGCAAAAATTTTATTTAACAACACTCCATAAGTGTTGAAAAATGCAGGCGACATACCATAAGCACCTAGAAACTTATCTGGATGCATATCAAATAGAGCTTGCCTAACTTCCAACTCTGAAATAGGAGACAATAGAGCAGCATTTTGATCATCAAAAATTACTCTTCCAACTAAAGGACAAATCTCTTCACCACCATTACCCGAGGATGAAAAAAGGTCCTGAAAATAATCTCCAATGACATCACTCAACCCATTATCCTAGTCATAATGCTGGCAATCATTCCCTGTCAGATACATAATCTGATTTCTACATTTTCTGGTAGAAGCAGATTTATGGAAAAAACAGGTATTCAAGTCCCCATTTTTATACCAAAAATTCTGAGACCGTTGCTGCCAGAAGATTCTTTGCTGATCCAACATAGTATCCAACTCCTTTTGAGCTTCAACAAACTACACAACCCCTTCCTCATCCTGTGATCTCTTCCTAATTAAGAATTTCCAACTTTTGCCTAGCGTCTTGAATACGATGATGAAACAAAGTTTCTTTTTGCCTTCACCATCTTTCTAAACTATCAGCTGTAAAACTGATTTTACCCTTTAGATTGGCCAAAGAATCAGCTCCCTAACTATTCTCCACCACTGAACGACATTCACCATCTATAGCCCATAAGTTTTCAAAATGAAAGCGTCAGATTTTTGTATGATGAACCCTAGGCTTAAAATGAAGCAAAAAAGGTCAATGATCCGAAGCTATACACTCCAACGTAGCAACTACTGCTTCTAGATACTTAGCCCACCAATCAGATTTAACAAGGGCCTAATCTAATCTTTCACAAACCCAATGAGGCTAACCTCTCTCTCTCTCCTAAGTCCAAATATCACCATCCACTCCTAAGTCCACCAGACCCGCTTCCTCCAATGCACCCTTAAAGCTTGTAATTAGCCAATTCGGATGGTCAAAAGGGCCTTCTTTCTTGCCTAGATGAAGGCAACAGAGATTTCCTAGACAACAATTTTAGAGTATTCCATCATTCTTGTCTTCTACTCCTATCAAGAATCCCATAAAAACCAGCAAACCTCCAACACTCACTATGTGGTAGTTGAAGAATAACATCAATAAAATAATTAGAATAACCTAAAAGACTAACTTTTACTTCATCTTTCCAAAACAAAAGCTAGGCCTCCACTACGACCTTTATAATTCACACTAAAACAATTACTAAAATTTAAAGAGGTTTTGAGTTTAACTATTTTATTACTACTAACTAATGTTTCAATAAGAAAAATGAAAAGAGGTTTATTAGCTGTCACAAGGCCCTTAAGAGCATGAACTATTCGTGGGTTGCCAATCCCACGACAGTTCCAGCTTAAGCAACTCATTGCTCCCTGCAGGCCCGGTACTTTCCGAGTTCCATCGATAAAAAGTTTTTTAGATCTGCCTTGTTCTCGTGTCCTGCCCCAGCCTCATCATCAACCAATTCCATAGTCTCAACAACTAGCTCCTCTTTCCCCTTATTCAGGCCCAAAACCAAATCTCCCGTACTAAGCCCACCATTCTGGCCCAAGCCAATTACTTCTTTCCTTCTTCTTTTTGGATCATTAATTGTTAAACCCACAGTTGTACTCCCTTTTTCCACAATCATTAGAGAAACGTTCTTATGCAATAAAAGTCATGGATTTTCTTTGACCTCTTCAAAATGGACATTATCACCATTAATTACCCCACGATCTCCCTCACTTCCTGAAATTTGGCCATAACCTAACCTTTCCTTAGTGGTAACGTAATTAGAGGAATTACCAAAATGAGCTGACTTCCATGGATTCCTATCCAACCGAAAACCACCTTCCCTCAGCCATCTCTCACCGAAGCTCGATTGATTTTGCCTCGTCTGAGCACGAATATCTCTAGAGAAACAACGTCAGACATTTTTCATTTCCTACTTCCAATTGAAGCCTACAAAACTTGTCAGAATGTCTAATATGACCACATAGAAAGCAATAAACTCCGAGCTTCTCATAGTCAACTCAAGGTCATTCCATGAACACCCTGCCTTTTTTATTTTCATAAAAGCCCTTAAAGGTTCCATGACATTGATTCTTACTCTGATTCTCATGAAGTTTCTTAAAGACCCAGTAAAATTGTTAGTATCGGCTTCCACAAAAGAACCAATGTAGTTACTAATATCTTTAGTGACCCTTTCACTCACAAAACCCACAGGCAACTTATATACCTAAATCCAAACACTGCCTCATTCAACTCCACCTCTATTGGTTGGATTCCTGATTGCACTCTTTTATAATTAACTGATTGTTGGCAAATGTCCAAGGACCCCCTTCTATGACTCTCCGGGTATCAACCTCATGATAGAATTGAAATATATAGCGGGGATTACTCTGACCATCTGGCATGGTTAATTCCTTCACTGTCATACCTTGGAGAAGCCTCCACAAGGCGGCTAAGGTGTTTCGCATGACAACAAAGTTGATTACTTTATCAGTAAGAATTCACCCCACCAAAGCAAACTGTAACTCTTCCAGATCATGTTCCACATCATCACCCTAAACCAACACCAACCCCTGGATGCCTCCAATTTCATTTTCCAAATTATCAACACCTTCAGCCATAGTGAAAAAATCAAGACTAGACACCTAAACTAGCAAAAGGCTAGAGAAACAATACTAGCACATGACTAGAGAGAATTCTAACAAAGTTATATCATGGAGACGAGTATTTCTTTTGATAAGAAGCACTATTTACTTGCATCATGTATTAAAAAAATTAAATAGATTTTATCATTATTTTACTTAATTAAAAATCTAAGTAAATAATCTAAATAGTAGTAAATTAAATTTATTACATGTGCAATGACTCAATTTTTTGACTTACTGAAAGTCATTTTGACAATATTAAATACACTTATATTCAACAAAAATTAATGTGTTAGAAAACCCTTTATTAACAACAATAATATCTTTTGTTTCTCTCTAGAAAGGAAAGATTTAACTTCAATTAGTATATTGTTGAAAAAAACTTCAATTAATATATAACTGAGCCGAATCTTATGAACTGTATAAATTAATTAAGTTTCTTTTTAAAAAAAATTATAAACGGTATACGTAACGTAAGACTTCATGTTTTTATCATTAAATTATCTTTTGGGAGACGAAATGTATAAATTGACTTTCTGTTCATACATATAGAGGAATAAGTGACATTATGTTTGAATAGTAAGCAAAGCATAGAAGAAATTTAAGAAAGCTGTTGTTGTGGTGTGTATTAGGTCATTGACTATTGTTTACATCGTGTAACAGTGAAGACAAAGAGAAGCAAGGCAACGTGTGCAACAAAAAGGGTCTTCTGTTGTTGGCCCACTCTCTTTGAAAAACCAAAAATATAAATAAAATAAATTAAGATTTTGAAGACAACATTAACGGGAAACCCTCGTCTTCATCTTCTTGGGAACACCCTATTCTTCTTTCCATTTTATATTCTTCTTCTTCTTCTCCTCCTCTTTATCACCATCTTCTTTTACTTTGTATTTCTTTTCATTTTTTTTTCTCTATATATATAGTTTCTTATTTATATACCCATCAAGAAAAAAAAAAAAAGGCCATTTTAGAAAATGGTAACCGAGAAAAAGAGGAAAAAAAAATATTTTTTAGTTGCTTACTTCGTGAAGTGTCATGGCATAAATATGCACAGATTACATATATACATATATATGTGTAATTGTCAGAGGATGCATGATGAAAAATATTTTGGTTCTAAAAAAAAATTTCAAGGGCTTGCATTATTCTCCATTCTAGCTACTCATTTGTTTGATTTGAAGATGATGAGCTCTATTGATCGAAAAGTTTAATTAATTAGCTTTGGTGAAGAATTCATTGGGGCAACCAAATTTGGAGGCGTACATGGGAGAGCCAGGCATTTCTTCTTCTTCTTAATTATTTTTCTCGATCTTTGTTATTTTATATATGCTTATGTTCTTCCTTCTTTTTTTTATTTTTGTTTCAGTTTTAAAATTTGGGAATTAATGGTGGGACAGAGAAAAAAAAATAGTTACAAGAATTAATATATGTAAAACTGTTCTTAGAATTTCAAGACAGATTCATAGCAATGAAAGTATAAGTTTTTGCAGCTTTCCCTGATCGATTACTTCTCCTCATTGCATGTTCCTATTTTTATTGTTATGTTCAATTTTTTTATTTTTCCGATTATTATTACTAGGTCTCCTACTATATGTACTTTCTTTTTTCATAATTATGCTATAATATCAATAATTAATTATTTACAGTTCTAATTATGATTATTGCTTGACATTGATATTTCGCGCCTTTCGGCAACTGCATGTCATAATTGGCAGGCCATATATTATATCTGACAAATTGTCCTCTTTTTAAATTTAAAAAAAAAAAAGAAATTGGTTTTTTTCTGAGAGAAAATAAATTCATGTCTGAATGTTAAAAAATATGTTTAAAAAGAAAGAATAAAACACAGTAAAAATTAAGTGTAAAAAAATAGTAGTAGTTCTCTTTCAATGAAATTTTCTGGGGATGTGTCTGGCCCTTTTTTTTAATTTTACGGGGAAGATTTGTTTGTTAATACAAGAATAGTCTATTGTTTTTTTTAATGCTTGTTAGTACTAATTACTTCCATTTCTTTTTTAAGTTCAGTGAATTTTGTTTTTTAATTGATGTGTAGTTATTTGTTGAAAATTAAATTAAAAAAGATCTTAATTGGTATACTAATTACTAATAATTTCATCACTGAATTTACCTAATTTTGTTCACCTAAAGAAAAGAAATGTTAAATTTGGTTAAATGATATTTGGTCCTACATAATTGGTTGGTACAGTGTTAAATCAATGTGTCGAATGATAAGCAGAGTCATTTTCATTGTTTTGAACCCTTCACCCACCATCATAATTTAACAACTGTCTGCTTGTAATAATATTATTTAAACAATAATAGCAAACCATTTTTCCTTTCCATTGTTTTTTTCCTTTAATAATATTAATAATCCTTCAAATAATGATAGGAGGCGTGGGCTGAGGTCTACCCGTGAATCATGTATCAATCAAAATTTTTTTAATAGTAAAATAATACTAAATAAATAGCTGAATGTGTATCCATTTCTATATACGTACCTCTCCAATTTGTTTCCATGTAAGAAGACAGCATCTAACAACCTCTATTTATCGACATCAGAATTTTCTATGCCTAATTGCTTCGTGACTCAATTTGGTCACGTCTTATCCAGGAAATGAATTGCTATTTTTCATAAATTTCTCCTCTTCTCCTTTCCTTTTTTATTTTTAGGTAATGATTTCATTAATAAAAAAAAAGGAGTACTTTATTAGGACGGATGAAAATAAAACAATAAAATACATGAGTCACAATATGCACCTAATTTTACTAACTATAAAGTTTGAAGATGGAGAAATAACATTAAAAAATTGATCAAAACATAACCACCAATAACACTAGTGAAAAAGCTCTAAAAGTGTCATAAAAATACACAACGGACGTAAAAGTTGCTACCCACGAAGATCGAAGCAAATAATCTGTAGAAGACGGGTAGAGTCGGTAAAAACATTCAACAAATCAATCGACTAGAAGTCATATTAGACAATGAGTAAGTCGCTTCAATGACTCCATAAATCTATCATTTTTCCCAATTTCAAGCACCGCAAAAGCTTCAACTTAACTTCTAAAGAGATCCAAAAAAATCAGCACAAGAGTTGTCTTGAAAGTTATTAACTAAAAGATCACACTCCAGATCTACCAATAACATAAACTAAAACAATGTGATTAATCACTTATTTAAAGCTTAAATGCCTGAGAGAGAAGAGAGGAATGGTGGTTTTTAGTCAAGTTTTACAAAAAACCACACTTTATTTTGAAAACTATATGTTGTTTTTAAGAGAGAAGGGAGAGGATTCACTTTCAGAGAGAGACGGGAAGGAGAATCATAATCATCCCTTCTCCTTTCCTAGAATCTTAAAAGAAAAACCTTTATATGTGTGTGTGTGAATGCCTAAGAGAAAAGAGAGGAATGGCGGTTTTTAGTGAAGTTTATCCAAAAATCACCCTTTACTTTGAAAACTATATGTTGTTTTTTAGAGAGAATGAAGAGGATTCACTTTTAGAGAGAGAAGAAAAGGAGAATCATAATCATCCCTTCTCCTTTCCTAGAATCTTAAAAGAAAAACCTTTATATATGTGTGTGTGACTTATTACAAAAATAATCTCATATATACTTCTGATCTTATAACAAACATTTTCAATTTTACAAGTTAATTTTTATAATAATTCAATCCATGCATGCATTACTTAAAAATAAAAAAAATTAATCTAATATCTCAAATTTATTTTTTGTTTTACATGGTGAGCTAATAGAGTATGCGGTGTCATTTTATTTCTTAAACAAGGCGAATCTCCGATCTTCGCTCAGTTGTTTAAAAATTTTATTTTATTTTTTATATTTTATTATATACATAATTATTTGCATATGTATTTTTATTATATACATATTTTTCATTTTTAAAAAGCATAAAATTACAAAAAAAATTCAAAGAACATGTAATTTATATGTTTATTTAAAAATTGATTTGACATGTTTTTTAAAAAAATTTTATAGAATTTTTTCATTAAATTTAATTTACTTGACCGGCCTCCCCTTAATTAAATATACATAAAATTAATTTTTTTCATTAGCTAGCATTTATACTAAACCATCAATAAATTTAATTCATATTAAAAAATTACAATATATAATATGCATTTCGAATGCATTTTATAATTTTTCATTGTTATTCCTAGAAACAATATTTTAAAAATATACATTAGCTTTCAATAGGTCATAAAATTAAAATTTCTATTAACACACCTTTCAAAATATAGCTTACAATTAATTTATTTATATTAAGTATATTTAATGAGTATTTTACTATTTATTTGCACAAAATTTTAATAAAAATATTTAATTTTTCAATAGGTCATAAAATTAACATGCTTTTCAAAAATGATTACAATTAATTTATTTCTATTAAGTATATTTAATGAATGTTTTATTGTTTATTTGCACAAATTTAATAAAATTATTCAATTAAAATTATAATATTTGACATAATTTTCTATAAATTGATTTAATTGCATTTATACTAAATAACTATTCAATGAATATAGTCTTATTTATTTATTATTTATATTACTCTAATATAATATAGTTTTAATTATAATATGCATATAAAACAATTTGAACCAATGATAACACACATAAATAAAAATAAAATACATAAAATTTAAAAAGAATTCACAAAATTAGAAAAATAAAATGGTGGCTTAAGAAGCCTTTGCTTTCACTTTATTTTATATATATATATATATATATATATATATATAGTAAAAATAAATCTAAAAGATAATCAATCTTAGTTTCATCCTACCCTAGTTTATTCTCTATCTGTTCATTACTCTTCTTATACTTCTTTAGATTTTTTTTGTACAAAAAAATCATTTTATGGATCGATTTTAAAAATGTATTTTTATATAACAAAACTATCAAAATATTAAATAAATTTATTACAAAGTTTTATTAAAAGTATGTGATTTTCTTAATAATTAAGCCTAAAATTTTCTTTAAAAAATTTTCACTCAATATCTAATTATTTTCGTTTTTTTCGCAGAGGAATCTTCTTTTTTATGGTTGTATCTAGAGATTTCATTCATATTTACAATAATTTTTTTTGAAAATTGATTAGCAGTATTGCATAGCGCAAATCAATTTTGTAAAATGTTCACTTTTTTTCCTTCTATTACTTCATAGATTTATGATTTTTTTTTTTTTTGAGATGGAACATATGTGATATATATGAAGTAGTTATAAAAGTTCATATAGCAACAAATTAATGCCTTGTTCCAAGCAGCAGGAGGTACAAGTGAATTCGTTAAACAAATCATTGTAAAATACTAAAATTAATATGCAACTCTTGGCATGCAATCGAGTAGTCACTTTCAACAGAGTGCATATTCATTCTCAAAACAGTAAAAAGCCTATATATAGTTTAATCTTTTGGATAGTACAAGATATATAGCTCTAGCTTGCCTTCAAATTTATGTCTTTATAAATCCACGTATTGCTTGTTTATATACGTCAAAAATGAGAAAAGGAAATTACATGTATAATATATATGGTATGCTTCATAATTGAATTTATACTTTTCGTCTAAACCAATCATCTTATTAATGTGAATATATTACTTTTCACCTAAAGTAGGGGGTGTGTATTGGTTCAATTTGGTTTGGTCTGAATCCATCAAACCAATTGATTGTTAATGAAGGATGAAGCCGGATCGAATCAACCTGAATAGAGGGTAAAAACAAAACCAAACCTAACCGAAAAAACTAATTTGGCTTGGTTCAGTCAATTTGGGATTCTTAATATTTTTAATATTTTTTAATTGTTTATTATATTTTTATATTTATTTAGTTATTAAAAAATTAATAAGAATATTTCTAAGTATAGAAAATATATGTGATATAAAATTATATAAAACAGATGCAAAATAAATATAGTATTAAATAAACTTCAGTTTTTAGGTTTGGTTGAGTTTTTCAATTAAGAAAATCAAATCAAAAACTAAAAATCATATTTTTAAAATAAATAAAAAAACAAACCAAATTGAATAATCAAATAAACTAGACCATTTTTTATAAATCAGTTCAATTTTTTATCCAATTCGCTTTTTACACACTCCTAATCTAAACTATTAGTAGGTTAAAGTCGTACATTTTAAATATAATACTTGATGATAGTATTAATTGATGTGTACACTTTTATACCTTAACTTTATCATATGTATTTCTCCCAGCATTTTTTTAATTATAATCAAATAGGAATGTTCAAAAGTGGAATTCAATGGACCATTTTCAATTTGATTTAATTTGCAAATACAAACTTCAATTTAGTTTTATTTTGAAAAATAATATAATTTTCAGCTTGATCAAACTAAGATATATGTGAATGTAAAAGATCTATTTGAAACGGTGCAATTCCATTTGAAATTTTAAATATTTACTACTTCTAATTTCGTGTTAGTTCTTTGAAATTTCAAATAAAAATTGTTCAATTCAAACCAAATATGCACTCTTATTGGTTTTATAATTTCCATAACTTGAAGAAAATGGACATTCGAATATACAAAATCCACTTGAAAACCCTCACAAGAAAGATCCTTTTTCTACTGCTCATTAATGATTCTCATCATGAGCTACGTAAAAACTCCTATTTTCATCAAAGATATGACATTGTTTCAGAGAACAACAAATATGTTGTTCTTAGTG
>CANYLF010734604.1:0-21434 GCA_948193215.1 Bocquillonia castaneifolia
TAGTGTTTAAACAAACATGCATACACTTGCATATGTGTACAAATGTATAAAGTAAAGGTACATCATCCAAGTTTAGAAATTGAAACAAGGACATCTACTCGTCCTCATCCTCCTCCTCATCAGACTCCTCATCATCCTCATCGCCACCTGCTGGCTGATTCTCAGTCTCACTACCAGCATGCTGCTCGCCAATATGAACTCCACCACTGGGATATCTAAAGCAGCAAGCTAAGCCTTTAGCTCAGCAACCATCCTGCAAGAGAAGTTGTGAGCTTGTCTCCACGAATCGCAAGTCTCTACCAGGTGAGTCTTGTTGGCCTGAAAGTAGGATGACAGTCGTGAAACCTCATCGACAAGGACCTATACGAATGAAAATTAGGACTGAGACGTAAAAAATGAATTGAAAAGAGAATGCTGAAATAACTTGCATGAGTGCATCCATCCGTGTAAGAAATGGAAGGATCAGCTACAGGATGGAAAGTGTGCTCAACTAAGCCAGCAACAGTCCTGTGTTGAACTGAAAACCCAGGATACTCAGTAATGTGGCCTGGAACAACATCTCCTTAACTGCTAGAAGGACGATGGGATGAACAAGGTACAGCAACCTCTGAATTTAGCATAGCCCTAGTAGAAGCATGGGTCCTCCTACTTGGTCCTATTGTGACAACTGGCGCAAGTCTGGGGGCAAAATCATCATCACCATCAAAGCCCCCAGAATCTTCGTCATCCACATCCTTATTAGAACTGGAGAAGGTCACAACACCCATAGATATCTAAAAAGGGAAATTGATTGTTAGTCATGCTAGTACGATGTTCAATTAGCAGAAAAGCATATAAGAAAGAATTTTACCTTTGCAAGCATCCTGGGTGATAAAGGCAAAACTAGGAGGCAACTCAAATGCAAGAAAGATGTGTAATCCTTAGAGCGAGAGAGAAAGGATGTACACTCAAAGCCATCAAGAGCTATATCCAAGTTGTGGTTCGTCAACTCATGTCCCCAGTACATCTCAGTGGGTAGATCGCGAGGTCTCCTACAAAAGCCGGCCATATACTATTGCCTAGTCCTCTTACCCAGAAAACCACATCCTAAGTCCTGGACCCTCTAGCAGAATCCTCAAGTCATCCTTAGGCAAGGATGCAATGGCGTAGGGTGGCAATCCCTCCATCAGGCCCATCCATCTTCTATCAAGCTGCAACAGAAGTATTAAGGTAAGTATTTTGAACTTATGTCAATTACTTTGAACTAACAAGTTTGTTTTTGTTTTACCTTAGAAGCAGTCATCGAGTTAAGGAACACGCGATGGCCGTTAACATCAGAGGCATGAATGCACAATCGCTGTAAACCCCAGCGTCTAAGGACAGGGAATGTGTATCGACGCTCCAGTGGGAAAAACTCAAGGATCAAGCCTAACTTAATAGCCCAAACCTACAAAAGAAGAGTTAGAGGGATATAAGGAAAATAAAGCACTTAAAAGAAAGCAAAAGGTAAAGCAACTCACATGAGTGGAATGCCAGAAGCCACAAAACTTCACAGCACCACAGGATACTCTGTCCATGCAGAAGTATAGATAAGCCAAAGCGGTGGAGCCCCAGTCATACCCACTCATCTGATCAAAATCCCTGAGGATAGGGATGAAATGCAAGCTGATGGTAGAGTTCGTATCACAGAAGATAGTGCTACCCAGTAGGTACAGAATAAAGACTCAGGCCATCCGGTCAAACCTCCAATCAAACTCTGGCCTATAGCTCGAGAGGTGTCTAGCCAGAGCATGCACATAGAGCTTCTTGGAGCTCTTCCTCCCTAGGACCACACCCAACATCCTGAAGATATACTCATTCTGAACATCGTGATGTACAAAGTATATCCCACCATCCCATAAAACCCACTCACTAGCACAAACTAATCCAGTGATAACAGAAAAAGAAGCTGGAGATAAAGTATACTCCCCACATGGTAGCTGAAAGGTGTGGGTAGTATTAAACCATCGCTCCATCAGCGCCTGCATGGAATGGCGATCACAGCGAGAGCTCACAGGCTCATCCACATTCTCATGAAATGTGGAAAGTAGAGGGACAAATCCAGCCTGCAGCACTAGGGCCTACACACCCAGAGGTAATCCTCAACAAACTGCTCGAACCTTGGAGAAATTTCCATTGTAGGTAAAGGTAACCTCATCTCCCTATAAAACAAATAACAGGTATGTCTTCTAACTCAGTCATCTAGTTTCTTGAATGCATTTTGTATATCTAACCTTGGAAGTCAACAAAATTTTCATATATGCATTTCATATATTTATTTTAAACATTCATTTTCAACATTCAGTTTTCAATATTCATTTTCTAACATTCAATATTCATTTCTAACATTCAATATTCATTCAGTTTTAATATTCATTCATTTTTACATTCAGTTTTTATACATATTCATTCATTTTTTCTAATATTCATTTTCACATTCATTCACACATAATTGCATTTCAACATTTATTCATATATAATTATTTAATCATTCATTTATATTCATTATGCATTTAGCATCATACAGTATTCATTATCATTTAACATCATTTTATATATCATTTATTCATTTTACATCATTTTAATCACATTTTATCCTAATTTGTCCATAAAATGCATAAATAATGTCTAAATCATCCATAAATTGCATATATCAGTCTATTTTTCCATAAAAAATCATCAAAGCATGCATCAAAGGACTGTCCGAAGTCCGAAATCACTGTCGGGATCTGGACTGGGCTCAACGCCAGTCCCAGCAGTGGCGTTGTCACCAACGCTGGTCATACGACTGGCGTTGCTAGCAACGCCACTCAATGCAGTGGCGTTGGGCTCTAGGCAGTCTTGTTTGCAGCCAATTCGGTTTTATTTTGCAAAATTTCAACAAAAGTAACAATGCCCAGTCAAATTTCAATCAAAATGAAGTGTTTGGACACTTACCCGGTCTCCATTCGAGCTGCAGAGATCAAAACTAGCGTTGGAAAGTGGAGAAATCCTTCCTCTTCTTTGAATTCCACCTAAATCAGATTTTAATATTTCCTCCCTAACCTGGAAGAGGCTAATTAGGTTCCACACGAGTTTTAAGTTCGGATCTTCAGCCATTTTTCTTTTTTGTTTGGAGAGATTTGGTTAAGAAATGAAGAAATGAGAGAGAATTGAAGTTTTGGGTAAAATGGATTTGAATTCTTTTGGAAATAAGGGCTGCCCATTTTCTTTTATAAGCTAATTTGGTGAATTACCACTTTGGTCCTTGAAGAAAATTTTCAAAGAAGGATAAGAGTTTGGTTGCAAATAAGTCCTAGATCAAAATTAAGGTTAAATAAGGCACTTTAAGTCCAATTGGGGGCAAATTTAGTGGATTAGTGATAATGATAGTGAATTACAGTTAAAATGATAGAAGATGACAGAGGATTATAGAAGAGATGACAGACATTATAGAAATTTTCTTTTCAGAAATCTCTTTTCCTATTTCAATTTCATAAGAAATTTGGAGTAAGTACAAGCACATGAATAGTCATTTTATGTCTAGAAAAGATGAAATCCCTTGTAGGAGTGATGCCAGAAGTATTTTTGAGGAAGTTCTCTTTCCGAATTCTTCAGAAACTCTTTCCCCAGTAGAGTTGTCTTAAAGCACAATTATCAAAGGAGTTTGTATTCCCTAGTGAAGTTATTCTAATACTTGGTTTATGGCCAAAACAAAATATTTATCCCCAAAGTAGAGTTATACCCAGTTGACAGTCAAGTTAAGCATTTTATCCCCGATGGGGTTATTCTAGTAAAAGTAGAAAAGGTATATCTCTAGTGGCAGTCCATGAAAGACAGAGTATTTCATAGAATCCAAGTCTCCAAAAGCAGACATTCCTCAGAAGAGCAGCTAGGATAGGATTCCTGCATCTGGATAGTACTCCAACCTTCAAAGCCAGGATAGGATTCCTACATCTGGATAGTATTCTAACCTTCAAAGCCAGGATAGGATTCCTGCATCTAGATAGTATTCCAACCTTCAAAGCCAAGATAGGATTCCCACATCTGGATAGTTCCAACGCTCCTCTAGCATTGCCCTCTGCTTATAATCAAACTCTAGAATCTCTAGTTGGTTTCTTTGGACTAACCCTAGGTTAGATACTTCCATGTATCGAGGGTCAATCTCTCCTGACTCAACCCCTATTGGAACTAGGGAGTTCAAAGCCAAAGAATAGCAGGTCTTGGCAAAGGATCACCAGCTTCTGCCTTTATGCCCATCTCTTGCTAGTTTCTTCTGAAGGTAAAGGTAATTTCCAGATTGCTCATGTTCTGGAACAGGTTGAGCATGGTCATAACCCTTTCCCAATCATCTTGGCTGAGACCATTGTTGGCTTAGATTCGATCAGACATACTCAGCGGCTTCGAGGCAGCCCATTACTCCATCAGGTATGCACCCCTTATCTCTCTTCTATATTCCTTTCTATTGGTCTTGACTAATTCATTCTGAAACCCCTCTAACTAGATCTAGTTGAAGGAAAAGCTAGGCGTATTGATGCTCCTAGCAAACCCTACAACTTACAGGCCTCGACAGTTTCAAGCTAGAGGACATGTGTTATCCAAGGTTGAACGTGCTGCATTAGAGATTTCTGGCGGTTGGACCAACTTTCTCCTATCCAAAAATAAAGAATTGATTTATTAGCACTGTCCATGGTGGAAATTGGGCTTCGTCACTACCTCTGTGATAGATAACTGTGTGCAGATTGCTAGCTTTGGTACTGTCACCTTTTATACTCCATCCAGAGTTTGTAGGTAGTATGGCATGGCTCAAAGAATATTGCATCATGTTCCATCTTTTACTTCTTATGCTGTTACCCCATTCTTTTTGAGGGAAATTCGTTCTCGCTGGGTTAATAGATCTTTCGCAAGGAATCTGTGCTTCACCTAAGGACCAACTACTGACGATGAATACAAGGCTTGGGTTGATCTGGTAAGTGTTATTGTTGTACTGTTCATATCTTTGCAAATGTGGATCTCATGGCATGGCTCTATTTATAGGCTGAGCTGTCTGATGATGAAGGCAGGAGTGCTGCACTATATGCTACAAGCAACAGAAATGATGCAAAAAGAGCAAGAGAGGATGCAAGGAAGGAAATAAATGCAAGCTTTGATAATATCAAGTGGCTAAAGAAACACAAGAAGAATTAGGTCTCATAACCATTTCGTTTATTCATGCAATGTTTTAACTTTTTAGTTATGCGGACACAAAATCAAATACTATATGAAAGTTTGACACTCTTCTTTTGTAAAAGGATTCATTTTATTAATATTAGCACAATAAACGTACTTTAGCTTTTACATTTGATAGTACTGATTCCTTACTTTCTTCTCTCATTTCCTTAATTTTTGCCTAGACTGCCTCTTTATGAGGTTTTCACCCTAGCTGGCCTTTTTGCCCTAGTTTTTGCCTAGAATGCCTTTTTGCAAGGTTTTCACTCTAGCAGGCCCCCTTATTTTGCATGAGCCACCCAAATGGGTTTTCAACTCATCGGGATTTATTATTTTCACACATTTTCTAAAGGTAGTATTTCTTAAGACGGTCTAGGTTTATGGGTTGCTCAAACTCATTCATTTTAGATCTGAAATCTTCATAGCTCCCTTAGACATGATTTTTTTGACCAGATACGGACCTTCCCAGTTTGGCTTGAACTTCCCCCGAGGATTAAACATAATGGGTCTAGCCTGCTTCAACACCCAATCTCCTTCTTTGATTGGCCTGACTCTAACTCCCTTATTGGAAGCCCCTGTTATTCTCTACTGATACACTTGCGTATGGTGAAGAGCTTTCTTCGTCCTTTCTTCTAAAGACAACAGCTGCTTATATCTTGCTTAGGCCCATTGCACCTCAAGAATTTGAACTTCTAGTACCACTCTCAATGATTGAACTTGAGACTCAAATGTCATTACTACTTCTCCTCCAAACACCAATGAATACGGCGTTTCCCTTATTGCACTTCGCATGGGTGTATTGTAACCCATGATTGTAAAAGGTAATTTATCTACCCAATCCTTGTATGTCTTCACCATTTTGGCCAGGATTTTCTTAATAGTCTTGCTAGCTGCCTCAACTGCCCCGTTAGTTTGTGGTCTGTAGGACGAGGACTTATGATGCTCAATCCTTTCCTCTTCTAGCAGATCTATAGTTTCTCCCTGAAATTGCACACCATTGTCTGAAATAATGTGATGTGGTTTCCCAAACAGGTTGATGAGCTTCTTATTGATAAACTTAGCATACCCTTTGCTATGACAGTTGGCAATGAGATGGCTTCGACATACCTCGAAAAATATTCAGTAGCTACCACAATGTATTTATGGCCATTGGAAGTTGTTGGTCTTATCTTTCCAATGATGTCTATCCCCCAAGCTGAAAATGGCCAAGGAGATGTTAAATTGTGAAACTCGGTTGGTGGCAAATGTATCTTATTCACGTGCAACTGACACTTGTGGCACTTTCTGACCATATTGATACAATCTCTATCCATTTTATCCCAGTAGAACCCTTGCCGGACTATCTTCTTTGCTAAAGTATGCCCGCTCATGTGAGGTCCATATACTCCTGCATGAATCTCCTCCATGACTTTTTCCGCTTCGTATTGGTCTAAACATCGAAGTAGTATCCCATTCAAAGCCCTCTTGTAGAGTATTCCCTCATGATAAGTGTAGCTTCTAGAACTGATCCTTAAGGCATGTTTCTGTTTCCTATTAGCTCCTTCTGAATACTCCCTCTTCTCTAGGAATTTGAGGATCTCATAGAACCATGGCTTCTCCTTTAGTCCATTCACAATCATTACCCGCTCTCCTTAGTAGCAGGGAATTCTGGCCCTACACATCACTAGAGGTTTCATGGCTACATCTCTAGGGTTGTCCCACATGGATGCCAAAGTTGCTAAAGCGTCTGCCATTTGATTTTCCTCCCTTGGCAGGTGTGCAAAGGTACAATTAGAAATACTCAAGATGAGCATTTGAATGTACTCTGCATAGGGGTTCAGTTTTTCATCTTTTACTTCCCAGTTTTCTAAAGTTTGATTAATGATGAGCATCAAATCTCCATACACTGTGAGATTCTTAACATCTGCTACAATGGCTGCTTCCATCCTAAAGACACATGCTTTATATTCAGCCATGTTATTAGTGACTCTGAAATCTAACTTCTTAGCCAAAGGAATACTTTCTCCTTCAGGCATGATTAGGATTGCTCCCACTCCAGCTCCTTTGTGGTTCACTGCTCCGTCAAAGTATAGCTTCCATCCGTCTGCCTCTATCAGATTAAGGGACTTATCTAGGAACTCATACTCCCATGTTTCCTGCCCTTCTAATGGATTAAGAGCTAGAAACTCTGCTACTGCTCTCCCTTTGATGGTCTTCTTGGTCAAATACTGTATGTCAAACTGAGTCAGTAACACCATCCACTTAGCGAGCTTCCCTATTAACACTAGCGCTTCATATAGGTACCGTAGCGGGTCAACTTTTGCCACAGCTTGAACCTGATAAGACTAATAATAATGCCTCAGCTTCTGTGTTGTCCATATTACTGCCAAGTAAGTCTTCTGAATAATGTCATACTTCGCTTCATTAGGTAGCAGCTTCCTACTAAGGTAATAGATAACGTGCTCTATTCCATCTTCATTTTCTTGAGCAATCATCGCTCCTATAGCACCATCTTCCAAGGCCAAGTATAGTATTAATGGTCTCCCTGCCCTGGGAGGTTGAAGGACAGGTGGATTCATTAAGTACTGCTTAATCGTGTTAAATGCTTTCTGACATTGATCATTCCATTCACTCTTCTAACCCTTTCTGAGTAGCTTGAAAATGGGCTTGCAGATCATAGTTAATTTGGAGATGAATCTGCTGATGTACTGAATCTTCCCCTAGAACCATCTGACCTCTTTCTCAGTCTTCGAAACTGGCATCTCTTGAATGGCTTTCATTTTTCTAGCTTACAATATGTCCTAAGAGCTTTTCGGAAGTTACCCCAAAGATACATTTCTTTGGGTTAAGCCTGAGGTTGTACTTCTCAAATCATGCCAAGAACCGGTCTAAAGCTTCAAAATGGTCTTGCCTAGTTAAAGACTTGACCATCATGTCTCCACATAAACTTCAATCTCCTTGTGCATCATGTCATGAAAGAAAGTTGTGGCCATCCTTTAGTAGGTTGCCCCACATTCTTGAATCCAAAAGGCATAACCTTGTAGTAATAAACACCCCACTCTATGATGAAGGCTGTCTTAATCTTGTCTACTAGTGCCATCATTATCTGGTTATAGCCAGCGAAGCCATCCATAAAGGAATACATGGTGCTTGTAGCTGCACTATCAATCAGAACATCAATGTGAGGTAAGGGGAAATCATCCTTAGGTGATGCTTTATTCAGATCCCTGTAGTCTACACACATCCTAACCCTTCCATCCTTCTTGGTGACTGGAACTATATTAGCTAACCATTCCGGGTAAGTGACAACTTCCAAGAATCTAGCCTTGATATGCTTTTCAACCTCCTCTTTAATTAGCTTGGCCCATTCTAGTCTGAGTCTTTGAAGCTTCTGTTTGACTGGCTTCTTGATGGGATCTATGGGGATATGATGTTCGGCGATCGTCCTGTCAATACCTGACATGTAATTATAGGTCCATGCAAATACACCTTTTCTTTTATTTAATATTTTTTCAAAATTTTCTGTCTCATTAGCAGTAATATCAAATGCACGAGTTATTTCCTTTGGTTGTTCTTTTATGTCAATATTAGTAGAATGTGTTTACACAGAATTAATGTCAAAAATGCTTATGGTATGATCTATGTAATGCACAATGCCATCAGGTAAGACATCACACAAATAAGCAAAATTGGTGTTCATATCATTGACCTTAGAAAGAAAAACAGAATCGTCCTCAAACAAATTAGATGTTATTACATCAGTTTCAGCAGTTTCATAAAATAAATTAACTAAAGAGCTCTCTATGAACTCATCTAACTCAGAGACTTCAGCAACATCCTTGGGGTCGATCAGCTCTTCTATCTTCATGTCTTGGATTCCCTCAAACAGCATCTTTTCCACATCATGAAAACCAGCAAGTCTTTGAAGATCTCAAAACCAAGCACCTAAATTTTCCCAACATCCATAGGTTCGGCCTTCCCTAGGTAAATAGTACCACTTTCCGAAATAAAGAAATCTTCAAGAGTCTTGCCATCTTTAGCTATCTTCTCTCCTTTATAGCCCAAGCCCTCTCTAGTTGTTTGCATCTTGAAGTCAGGCAGTTGTGTGATACCCTGTTGGTTCTTCCCCAACCTTAATGCAGGTAAGTAATCTATCTTCTTCATCATTTGGTTAACCGTAGGGTTTCCTGGTTCATCGACGATACCCATAATCTGGAAGCCCATAGGTGCAATAATCCCTTGGGGAGTAGCTTTTAGCACAGTAACTGAGGTAATAGGTTCAGCTAAAATAGTCAAGACTTCATCTTGGTAAGGAAACTTGATCTTCTGATGAACTGTGGATGGTACTCCTCTTAAAGCATGGAACCATGGTCGGCCAAGAAGGACAGCAAATGTCATAGGAATGTCTAACACAGTGGACTCAACTTCTGAAATAATAGGACCGCTTTTAACCTTTGTAGTGAATGTGAATTCAACCGCCCTTTTGGAGTCATCATAAGCCCAAATAACTAGATCGGATGGCTTCAAATCTTCTCTTGCTATCCCCATCCTAGAAAGAAGCTTAAACAGGAAAAAAATAATGGATGAACCATCATCAACCATGACACAAGAAGTTCTTTTCCCATTCACTTCAGCTGCAATGAATAAGGCTTTGTTGTGATCCCTTTCTTCTAAAGGTAAATCTTCATTAGAAAAAGTTATCTCCCCTTTCTTCCTTTTAGTCATGAGCCTTATTACTTCATCCGGAGTAGTGGTTTCAGGAACGGGTATCTGAGTCAAAGCCTTAACTAATGCCCGCCTATGAGACTCAGAGGAAACAAGCAAGTCCCATATGCTTGCATTAGTCTTGTTTTTCTTGATTTGCTCAATTACAATATCAATTGAGGCAGCTTCCTCTATCACTTCTTTCTCAGGCTCCTTGTTAACTTCTTTTTGCTTACCCAAATCATTCCTTTGAAAATCTCTCCCACTTCTAGTAACCAAAGCGGGTTCAGAATTGACAATTTGCATCACATTATCGATTTTAAACTCATCTTCATCTGAGCTGTACCAAGCATCGAACTTAAAGTAATCTTTTATCTTCCCATCTTTCCTAATTTGGATCACATAGGAATCAACCTTATCCCTTGGGAATGGGATTTTCTTGTCAATTTCCTCACATAGGGTACGAATATCCTGCTAAATACCAGTTAGCACTTCTTCCTTATCTAAGACTTTTGCCAAGCATCAGCTCTGTCGCAATCCTTCACATGCTCACCCTAGTTCTTGGGCCATGGTGTGTCTTTGTCGTAGATGTCGAACTCTAGACCCTAGGTTAGTTCAATCTTAGCAAGAGGAACTACGGGTGGTGGATGCTTTGGGTATAGGACTTTAAAGTCGAACTTGCCAGAAGGTTGGGCCAAGAAATCCTTCACATACTCCTGCTTTAATTCAGGCTCATTATGCACATCTTGAAAGGAATCCCATGCCCTCTTGAAAGCTTCCTCTTCTTCAGCTGAATCATAATCAACAGAAACCCAAACCTCATTCAAGTCTTCATCAGTGAAAAAGGCCCATACCCAATCTTCAGTCACACTTGAGTCAATGCAGCCAATTCTATTTGGTGGAGGCACATTGTTGTAGGTAGGCAATGGGTTATTTTTAGTGCTTGGTTTCTTAGAATCGGGATCCATGACTTTCCCATCATCTATGATGTAACTACCCCATCCATAATTAATAATTAATTATGCATTTATATATTATACATCATATCATTAAGTATGTCATTGGCATCATAATAATGTGTAATGCATTGCATAATAATATATGATAGGATAAATTATGTGTAATAAGGTTTTTATGGAAGTTGAGATTAATTGAGGAAGCTAATTGTAATAGAAATAAGAATTAATGATTAATTAGGTAATAGTATATTATTTGAGGATTGTATGGAAGAATGAAGTTGGGGTGATATGTGTCTCAAGGGAAGGGTGATAGGTGGCAAGATAAGTGTCAATTGGAGATGTTGGAAGGTGGCAAATTAATTAATTAATAATAATATTAATAATATTAGTGAGTGGAGAATCTCTACAATTCATCATCTTCCTCTCTTCTTCTTATTTTCCTTTCTCTACACAAAAACCTCCAATAGTGATTCTTGAAGCTTTTGATTGGAGAAGACAAGAAAGATGGGAGATTTTAAATAGCAAATAGGTTAATTGAGGCTTAGAAGATAATTGAGGTAAGTAATTGTTTAATTATGATAATTCTATTATGTTAGGGTTGTAGAAAATTGGGGGGTTTTTTATTATAATTTCATGAGTATGTAGTTAATGTATTTGGAAAAGATTATTGGGTAGTAATTATATGTTTGGATATTCAATTGATATTGAATTGCTTGTTTGGATGGATTACTATGTTTAGGGGAGTTTCAAAAGCAAGGAGTTTGAGAAGGGAGGCTAGTAGGCTTAATTTGGTGTTCTACATGTTTCGTAAGTATTTAATTGATTAAAGTTGTGTATATTAAGTGAAAATTGTTATGTTTGCTTAGTTGTTATATTCTTGGATTGAATTATGTATTGAATTATTGATGGTGAGATATTGGTTGAATTTTGAACTATTGTAGTGATGATTTGATGATATGTTGATTGAATTGAGAAGTTATGAATTGGTTATGATGATGATTCATTATGAAATTGTGATGAGTATTATGATGAATTATGATGATGATTGATTGTGATTGTAATTGTGAATTGACGAGATGTTGATTAAATTGGTATGATGAAAAGTGCTGTGAATTACGATGAGAATGGTGATATGTTGTGATTGAGAATGGGAAAAGGATGACTCATGAGAATGTGATATGTGTGTGATCGGGAAAGCTGAACCAGGTGGATAGCTACCCTTATATGTGAGATGGTGAGACTGAGTCGGGCGGATAGTCTCGTCGGTGGCCACATAAATGTGAAATTATGTGAGGAAATGAAAGGAAATGTAAGGTCGAGTCATCCGATCCTAATTTGATGAGAAAATATGTGAATTGTATTTGGTTGATGGTTTGAGATGTGCCTTGGTTGAACTTTGAATGTGTTCAAATGGTGAAATTGATCTTGATTGTATTTTTATTGTATGAAGTATGTGATATTTATATGTTGGGTAGTTTTGGCTTAGTATATTCTTGGTTAATTGATTAAATGCTTATTGAGTTGCCAGCTCACCCCCTTGGCATAATTTTTCAAGTTGAGGATAGCTACTTGATTCTAGAAGTTTACGTGCATTGTAATAGAAGTTTCAGGTTGGCCAGTGGATCATGAGCATATTTTGTGCATTTGGGTTTGCAAGCTACATATGTATGTACATGGTTTTTGGGTGGATAAATGACAAGTGTGTGTAATGAGTCTAATGATCCTATAATGGTATATTTTTTATGTATTTATATGAGTTAATTTTGTATATAGAATGTATGTGAGTTTTGCGTGATTTGCATGTTATTTTCGGAAGGTTTAGTCAAGTTTCAACCTTAAAATCGTAGTCCATGTGACCTCAAAGTCGTGCCCGCGATTTTAGGAACAGAATGCTAGAACTCTCTATTTTTTTGGTCGCACCCGCGATTTGTACAACCGCGCCAGTGAAATTAAGATCAGAATTGTCATGTTTTTGGTCTATTAGATCACTCCTGCGATCAAGAATGTTGCCCCCATGACCAAACCTTGTGTTTTAATTTGTAAAATTGTTTATTTCATTGTGATGTTACATTTTTGGTATAAGATCAGGGATTAGGTCTCTAGGGAGCATGTTTTTGTAAAATGGCCATAACTTTTAGCATAGAATGAGTTAGAACGCCCATAATATATCAAACTGAAGTTTATTCAGAGATCTAAACAAGTTATTGGGTTTACTTGTAACAACTAAGTTTTAGAGTCAAAAATGATTGTTTGAAGCTTCAAATTTTAGTTTGAAAGTTGAAAAGTGTAAATTGTGTGATTGTGCATGAATGTATTTGTGTTATATAATTGAAAAAGTGTAGATGTGTAATGTAATATGTAATTGCACAAAGCAAAGGTGTGTAATGAGATATGTTAGTGTGAATTAAAGATGATAATGTGATTGTGATGTGTAATATGCTTGTGTGAAAGAAGTGAAGTGATAAAGGGGTATTGAGATAATATCATGTAACCATATATTATTTGAGCATCTAATATTCATATTAGTAAAGTTTGTTAATTATATAGGTTGGATGAGCATGATGCACAATCCACTAGCCAAAAAGTGTTTCATAAGTGTGTGCATAACTGATGTGATATGGTTTGTAAAAGCTTATGATGAAGTGAATGAAGGGTATTGTTGCATAATAGTCTTGTGTATAAGTGTTAATGCATATGTACATAAGTGTGGGGTGGACATTTATTCCTCATTTGATTGTGGATTATTGTTTAGTTATGGTGTGATGTGTATATACCAAGAAATTATGTGTAGAAATGTTTATTGTGAATTGGTATAGTGAATGTTGCTCCTCAAGCAAAAGATTGAGAAAGGTGTTGATTGTAAAAGAAGGAAGGTGAATGATTGAATGATGCTATTTTACATTGTGAGATTATGAGTAATGAAATATTATTGAATAGAAAAAGTTGATACATATGTTCTGTTGATAATGAAAAAGTGTTAGAATGGAAAGTGTGGTATGCCTGTGAAGATTTGGGGATGTTTGATATATTAAAAGTGTTAAAAATGCAGTGAATTGATATTGTGATGATTGTTATTTGTTAGAGTTGATTGTGAAATGTGAGAAATTACTAGTTGCTAATTTATTAAGATAAAGATTGTGTGATATATGTGATAATGATTTATGCGTGAATTAAAGTGTGAGTGGTGAGTTATATACATTGTGATTAAAATACATTGATTTTATGAATTTTTAATAAATGAATTGATTGTTGGGTGACGTTAATTACGAGTACCTAAATTGGCGGTGTTAATAAAGTGTTATGATTGCATGTATATTTGAGATATATATGTACTGATTGAGATAAATACCTTTATTCTTATATGAGTTTAATGGTTAAGTCATTAGTATGGAGTTGATCATAATAAATGTGTATGAAGACATGAGTATATGTGAAAGTTTATAAGTAATATATGGATGTGATAGAAACGAGTTGTTAGTAAAAGTGTGGTATTTAGTCATTGTGATGCTTATATTGTATTGATTATGATAATAAGAATTTTATTGGTTAACATTGGTTAAGAACATGAGTAAATTGATGTGTGATAATTGATTATGATATGTGTTGATTGAATTTAAAATTACAGAACCATTTATATCATGTGATTTTCATAGCATGAACATGATAGTATAGAAGCTATTAGAGTGTGATGTATATGATCCTATTTCTATTAGGGGAGATATAATTGTGAATTTTGGTTGTGAGAACATGTTCTATTATGGGAAATGGTGTGGTATTAAATGTAGATTTGGTGTTAATTAACCTTGAGGTTTGTGGTATGATATTGGAAATGGATTAATTGGAATGTCAAACTAAAGAAGTTAGCATGGAGATCGATGGGAATCTAAAGATAGTTTTTACAAAGGAAAGAACAAAGTGTCTAGTTGTTTGATTTCTACAGTGACAACATTTTAGATGATTAAGGCAAGGTGTGATGCTTATTTTGTCAATGAGATAGGCACAATAATGGGTTGTTCAGAGTTAATGAATGTACTAATGTTAGAGGATTTTCAGATGCATTTTCAAAAGAGATACTAGGGTTACCTATATCAGATCTTGAGAATGAAGTAATATCGGGGTTGCATTAATTTTTATTGCACATTATAGAAGGGTACCAGGTAGAATCAAAGAACTTGAAGAACCAGTTGGAAGAGTCACTTGATAGGGGGCCATTATGATAATTATTTAACCATGAGGAGTATAGATTTGTATGTAAAGAAGAAAGATGGAAATTTGGGATTGTGTGTTGACTACAGACAGTTAAACCAAATCATTGTGAAGAACAAATGTCCATTGCCTTGAATCAATAATTTGCTGGAGTAATTGGGGAGAGTAGCAGTGTTTTTTAAGGAAGACATAAGATCAGTGTATTGACAGTTGTGAGTTGGAGGGACATTTGTTTGAATAAATAATAAATAAGTAGCATTGCACAGTATGGGCACTTGAATTTTATTATGATGCTTACATTCACGGTATTGATGCATAGTATCTTCAAGCATTACCTTGATTAGTCTATAATTGTGTTTATTGATGATGTTCTAATATATTCAAGTAGCTGAGAAGAGCATGAACAGCATTGAGAATCATTTTGCAAACATTAAGGGAGAAATAGTTGATGTAAGTCCAATAAATGTGAATTTTAGATGGGTAGAACTGTATCATGTGGCAGTACTGTGACTAAACATGGAGTATAACTAAATCATTCAAGGTGGAAGCTATAATAGTGTGCGAAACTCCAAAGAACATGTCAAAAGTTTGTAGTCATCTAAGATTGATAAGTTGTTATATGGAATTCGTGGAAGACTTCTTTATAAATGCAAAACCATTAATTAATCTATTGAGGAAGTAAGTTTCTTTCCAGTAGTGTGAAGTATGCCGGGTAAGTTTTGAAGAGTTGAAGCACAGACTTATTTCTATATCAGTGTTAGTATTACTCGTGCAAGACGGGGAAATTGTAGTATATATAGATGCTTCTATGAGTACTTTGGGATCTATGTTGACACAGAATGGTAGGGATATTGTTAATGTATTTCGATAGTTACGGTTTCATGAATCAAATTATTCTGTACGTGATCTTGAAATAAGAGCAAATGTACATGCCTTGAAGACATGGAGATATTGACTTGATGGTGAATTGTGAAAGCTTGAAAAATATGTTTATTTTAAAAATAGTTGAACCTTAGACAATGGAGATAAAAGGAGATACTGAAAGACTATGGTGTGCTATGGATTAACACTCGGGAAAGGGAAAATGCAGTAACAGAAGCACGGGGTAGGAAGACTATGGAGGATATGACGAGTATGATTACTTATCATCTGAATTCTTTGCTGATACCTGAGCTATGAACATAAACTTTTCTATTAATAACAGAGTGTATATGGTCATAATGGCGACTAAATCCTAGTTATTTTATAAATTCACGGAGGCTCAAATTTAAGATTTCTATTTGCAGAAAAAGAAGAAGAAATTTCAGGTTGGAAAATCTTGCAAGTTGGCAGCAAGCGATTGTGGGATATGCGCAATGAAGTTTAAAGTGTGTGTACCGAATATTGAAGACTTGAAGAAGAAAATTTTATTTTGTAAAAAGCTCACAATTCTCCTTATACTAAGCAACAGGGAAGTACTAAAAGGTAATGTAGATTAAAGATTCATTATTGATAGCAGAGAGTGAAGAATGAGGTGATAGAGGGTATGGTTAAATATTTATTTTGTTAGTAAATGATGACATAATATCAGGCTCTTGCGGAAAAATAAAATTTTCAATCATTGTTTGTTTTAGAATAGAATTGATAAGGTTAATATGGATTTCACCATCAGATTGTTTCGTACTTTAGAGAACATGATGTGGTATGAGTTATAGTTGATGAATTGATTAGTTAGCTTGTCTTTCTACTTTTACAACAAGGAGATTCACTTGATAACTAGGAAAATGTATACGAAGAGTAAGATTTCGGAGGATGCCATATTTATCTATCTTGATGAAAGATCTTTAGTTTACTTCTCATTTCTGGAAGAATTTATACAATATGAGGAAGATCATATTACATTTCAGTATGGTATTTCAACTATAGACGGATTGACTAATCGAGAAAACTATTTAGATTTTTGAGATATGATATGAGTTGTGCATTAGAGAACAATGGAAATTGGAATGAACAATTATCACTTATGAATTTGCTTACCATAACAGTTTTCATTCTCATTTTGATATGTCATTTATGAAGCTTTATATGGGAAGAAATGTGGAAGTCTAGTGTATTGGGATGTATAAGGGTTGAGACAATTAGAAGATCCCGAAAATATTCAAGGAACAGTAGACAAAATATGAGTTGTGAAATAGTGTATCAAGTCACACAAGATAAACAGAAAAGTTATACAAATTTAACACAGAGGAGAGCTTGAGTATGAAGTTGAAGATAAAGTCTTTCTGAGAATAACATCATGGCAGGGTATTCTTTGAATTGAAAAATAATTAATGTAAGTTGAATTCTCACTACATTGGGTTATGTGAAATTGTGGAACGGATAGGCCTAATAGCTTACAAACTTGCATTGTCTCCAAAATTTATTCAGATACAAGATGTTTTCTATGTTTCTATGCTACAAGATATCGTGCAGATTCAAGTTATTAACAAGATACCAAAAATTTGAAGAGTCAAAAAAACTTACCTATGTTGAAGAATCGATTGAGATATTAAACAAATAAGCCAGAGAATTGAGAAGCAACATGGAAGAAGAGGAGCATGTGAGTGTTAAGTATCCATATTTGTTTGATATGCTAGTGGTGAGTAAAGAATTTTGAGGACAAAATTTTCTAAGTGGGAGAGAATTGTAACGGCCCTATAATTAAATAATAATTAATTATGCATTTATATATTATACATCATATCATTAAGTATGCCATTGGCATCATAATAACGTGTAATGCATTGTATAATAATATATGATAGGATATATTGTGTGTAATAAGGTTTTTATAGAAGTTGGGATTAATTGAGGGAGCTAATTGTAATAGAAATAAAAATCAATGATTAATTAGGTAGTAGTATATTATTTGAGGATTGTATGGAAGAATGAAGTTGAGGTGACATGTGTCTCAAGGGAAGGGTGATAGGTGGCAAGATAAGTGTCAATTGGAGAGGTTGGATGGTGGCAAATTAATTAATTAATAATAATATTATTAATATTAGTGAGTGGAGAATCTCTACAGTTCATCATCTTCCTCTCTTCTTCTTATTTTCCTTTCTCTACAGAAAAACCTCCATTAGTGATTCTTGAAGCTTTTGATTGGAGAAAACAAGAAAGATGGGAGATTTTAAATAGCAAATAGATTAATTGAGGCTTAGAAGATAATTGAGGTAAGTAATGGTTTAATTATGATAATTCTATTATGTTAGGGTTTTAGAGAATTTGGGGGTTTTTTATTATAATTGCATGAGTATGTAATAAATGTATTTGGAAGAGATTATTGGGTAGTAATTGTATGTTTGGATATTGAATTGATAATGAATTACTTGTTTGGATGGATTATTGTGTTTAGGGGAGTTCCAAAAGCAAAGAGTTTGAGAAGGGAGGCTAGTAGGCTTAATTTGGTGTTCTACATGTTTCGTAAGTATTTAATTGATTAAACTTGTGTATATTAAGTGAAAATTGCTATGTTTGTTTAATTGCTATGTTCTTGGATTGAATTGTGTATTTAATTGTTGATGGTGAGATATTGGTTGAATTTTGAAATAGTGTAGTGATGATTTGATGATATGTTGATTGAATTGAGAAGTTGTGAATTGGTTGTGATGATGATTAATTATGAAATTGTGATGAGTATTGTGATGATGATTGATTGTGATTGTAATTGTGATTTGACGAGATGTTGATTGAATTGTTGTGATGAGAAGTGTTGTGAATTGTGATGAGAATGGTGATATGTTGTGATTGAGAATGGGAAAAGGATGACTCATGAGAATGTGATCTGCGTGTGATAGGGAAAGCTGAGCCGGGCGGATAGCTACCCGTATATGTGAGATGGTGAGACTGAGCTGGGCGGATAGTCTCATCGGTGGCCACCTAAATGTGAAATTATGTGAGGAAATGAAAGGAAATGTGAGGAAATGTGAGGTCGAGTCATCCTATCCTAATTTGATGAGAAAATATGTGAATTGAATTTGGTTGATGGTTTGAGATGTGCCTTGGTTGAACTTTGAATGTGTTCAAATGGTGAAATTGATCTTGATTGTATTTTTATTGTATGAAGTATGTGATGTTTATATGTTGGGTAGTTTTGGCTTAATATATTCTTGGTTAACTGATTAAATGCTTATTGAGTTGCCAGCTCACCCCCTTGGCATAATTTTTCAGGTTGAGGATAGCTTCTTGATTCTAGAAGTTTATGTGCATTGCAATAGAAGTTTCAGGTTGGCCAGTGGATCATGAGCATATTTTGTGCATTTGGGTTTGCAAGCTACATATGTATGTAAATGGTTTTTGGGTGGATAAATGACAAGCGTGTGTAATGAGTCTAATGATCCTATAATGGTATATTTTTTTTATATATTTATATGAGTTAATTTTATATATAGAATGTATGTGAGTTTTGCGTGATTTGCATGTTGTTTTCGGAAGGTTTTGGTCAAGTTTCAACCTTAAAATCGTAGTCCTTGTGACCTCAAAGTCACGCCCGCGACTATAGAAATCGCCCCCGCAATTTCAATAACAGAATGCTTAAACTCTCTTTTTCTTTGGTCGTGCCCGCGATTTGTACAACCGTGCCCGCGAAATTAAGATCAGAATTGTCATGTTTTTGGTCTATTAGATCACGCCCGCAATAAAGAACGTCGCCCCCGCTGCCAAAGCCTGTGTTTTAATTTGTAAAATTGTTTATTTCGTTGTGGTGTTACATATGAGGTATTGAATGGAGTGTTTGAGCTTAATGCAGTTGTCGAACGAGTGGCCTTGCACCTGGTGGAAACGACAAAAGGCATTTAGGTTATATAGTGGTGAGCTAGTGTTTGGTGGATTCCTGGCTGGTTTAAGTTTTAGGAAGCCTTCTCTTTAGAGTCGTTCAAAGACTTTGGACAAGGGTTTTTTGAAATTGGAAAATCTGCTTTTGGTTTTGACTACATTGACTTCCACAACCTTGGTAGATTATGTATGAGCATGGCTTGAGCTAGCCTTGGTAGTCTTCTTCTTCTTCTCAGACTTAATATCTTCAACCTGGAGCCCGTCATTATAGAGCTCTACAAAGTTCCTTGGATTCATCAGCTGAAGCTTCTCAACCCATATAGAATGCACATTCCTGGCAATAATTCTGACCTGGTTCCATTCTGAAGGTTTGTTGGGCATAAAAGCAGCCTTGTTTCTCCATCTGATCAAGAACTCAGAAAAAGTCTCGCCATCTTTCTACTTAGTCATCTCTAAGTCTCTCAAGGAAACTTCCAGGGCAGCATTATAGGAGAACTGACCCCTAAAAGCTTCATTAAGAGTCTTCTAGTCAGACTTAGTACTAGTTGGCAAAGCATGATACCAGTCAGAAGCTACACCTTCCAAAGTTAAAGGGAACAAACCCAATTTCTACTCAGTATTGAGAGTGGTGGCTGACATGATTGTGATTTATTGCTTCATATGCAACTTAGGGTCGCCTGACCCGTTGAACTTAGTCATATCAGGCATCCTGAACTTAGGAGGGAGTCCAGTTATGCCATAGAGACCCAAGTTGTCAAAGTCAAAGTCCCGGTCCTTTCCCCTTACCATCTCGGAGAGCTTCTCAATCTTCTTATTAAGAGCTTTAAGGGCCTTATTATCAGGATTCTTCTCAGTCTCATCATCACTACTACTAGTTTCCCATTCTTCATCCCTCTATTTCAAGGCCTTCTTGATGGCACTGTCCATCATGTCTTACAAGGTTTTCAAAGCATCTTCACTCAGTCCAGCCATAGTGTTTGAGGAAGTTGGAGCTTTTAGAGTGTGTCGTGGCATGTTTTGAACGAAACACCCGGCTTTTCTTGCCCAAGAGGCACTAGGAGGATCTATATTGCTACAAAACAAAGGGTTAGCATTCTATGACATGATATGCAAGATGCATGAATGCAAGCAACACATAGGGACACAAGTAACAAACGTTAGTTAAACACAAATACTACCAAATGGTAGACCTTCCAACCTTATTTCTCCCGCACACGTATTCATTTGGCCAGTCAACATTCCTAGGAATTGGCTTGGGCCGTCGCATCAACAGTGGATGCTATTATCGATGTAGCATACACTTTTGCACACAAAAGAAGCTCTCAACATATAAACCAAACTATAAGTCATTATTACGACCTTATCCCATGTCTCTGTCTTAATAAATTCCCTTAATGTTCCCCTTATTCTAGGGCCGTTTTAGCATCAGTCAAGTACAATTAGACCGACACACCAACATCCCTTTCTCAAAGGTAGTAGTCAAAGTCATTCTTCCCAATTCTAAATGACCCTATGCTGTAAGGTAGCACTAGTTAGGTACAATTTGACTAGTGCTTCCTCCATAGGTGACAATTAGGCATTGAGTTAAAA
>CANYLF010734827.1:0-14026 GCA_948193215.1 Bocquillonia castaneifolia
GCATATTCACAACCGAACAACACAAAAGCAATCCAGTACAAAATCCAAATAAAACGACCATCACTTCCACTTCCACTCGCACTGTAAAACCAAGCGATAGAGACACCAGCGGGACGAGTAAAACCAAATAAGCAGAAAGCAACATGGAATATGTAAAACACGAAAAACTTTTGAAACATGTAACAACTACTATTAGTGTTGTTAATGTCTTCTTCATCTTCAACAAAGGCAAGATTAAGGGTTCGATGCCATGATGCATATGCTGATGGAACGCCAAGTACCAAGTAGGCAATAGCCAATAACAATGACTCTGTTCCCACAGCACCTTGGCGCCATACCAATGCTGTCACCATTAGATTCCATGAAACACACAGAATCAGCCCCAAGTATGTTACGTATGCTGTATTCTTTAGCTGCTGCACCTGCACATGCTCCTCACTTGAATTATTATTGTATTGAATTTTGGTGGTAACTGAAAAGGGATTAGCTTTGGTGATGAAGGGGATACTGATGTAATGGCCAGCCATGAAAGAAAGGGTTTAATTAATTAATTTGGAGTAAACTTCAACTATTAAGAGTGAGTGATTAAAATGTTAGATATATATATGTAAAAAATTTGTGGAGGAAGAATGAAAATGAGGCTTTGTGTAATGTATGCAGAGGAATTAAGCGATTTTGAATGAAATGATGATATTTCAGGATACATATAGAGTTGGGTCTTTGGATTGGATGCTACTGAGTAAAATGAAGAGATCAGTTCAAGGCTGACTGCTGCAACTGCAAGAGACGCGTTTCAATTAGTAATGTACTATAGTATTTATTATGTTTGCCAACTGCCAAGGAAATAACGAGGAAGAGCTGAATAGTGTTCTTTCTTCGACTTCTTTCCCCGCTTGTTTAGGGTATGTTTGGTACGGGAGTAAAGAGAGTTAAAAATTAACGGGTTAATATTTAATATTGTTTGGTTGCTTTTTTGAGATGAGGGGAAGTTTTAAAGGGTTAAAAGTTAACCTCAAAATAAGGGTTAAATGTTACCCTTTTATGGAGAGGAGTAATAGAGGGTTAATGGGATTAAAAAGGAAAAAATGTGAGATCTATTATAAATTGTCACATCAAATGTAGGGGTGTGTATTCGCTCAAAAACGAACTGAACCGAATTTTTGGTTTTTGATCCGGTTCGATTTTCTGTTTTCAGTCCGGTATGGGTTTTCAGCCCGGTTCGGTTTTTCTGTCATTTTCTTTTTCGGTTTGGTTTTGTTTTCTCCGATTCGGTTTTTGGTTTTTTAGCTCGATTCTGGTTTCGTTTTCATTTTTTGGCCAGTTCGGGTTTTCAGTTTTTACGTTCGATTTGGGTTTTCAGTTTTTCAATCCGGTTCGGATTTTTGGTTTTTCGTTCCGGTTCGATTTTTGAATTTTCAGTCCGGTTCGGATTTTCGTTTTATCAATCCAATTCAGGTTTTCGGTTTTTCAATCCGGTTCGGGTTTTCAGTTTTTCAGTCTGGTTTTGGTTTTTTATCCGGTTTGAGTTTTTCGGTTTTTCAGTCCGGTTCGATTTTTGAATTTTTGGTCATGTTTGGGTTTCTGAATTTTCAATCCGGTTCGGGTTTTCAGTTTTTAGTCCGATTTGGTTTTCATTTTTCTGTCCAGTTCTGTTTTCATTTTTTTTGTCCGAACTGAAATTTCAAACAATTTGAAAAATGAAAAATTGTAACCAAACCGAATTGACTGGTTTGGTTCGATTTTTAGGCGCAGTTCATTTCTCGATTCAGTTCGATTTCTTTCCCCCTTTTTTTGTCTTTTTAACAAAAAAAAAATCCAAAACTGAACTGAAATTTAGAAAAATTGAAAAATGAAAAACATAACCGAAACGAATTGACTGGTTCAGTTTTTTCACTACCCTAATCAAACACATTAATTTTTTTTATTTCTTTTAACTTTTCATGTGTTTTATTTATTTTTATATAAATTATTAATGAGGTGGGTTCATATATTTGTGTTTTTACATAATTTTACACTTCCATTTTAACTTTAAATCAAACACAATAAATTTTTTTTCCTCATTAAATTTTAACCCCCTTAACATTTATCCCTCAAATGTTAACCCCTCAATTTTTAACCCCAATTTTTTTAACCTCCAACCAAACTTGCCCTCAGTATTAGGATTTTGGAAAAATATACAAATTAGCTCTTTAACTTTTTTTAAAAATCTCAATTTTTTTTTTATAATATAAAAAATCTCAATTGAATCCTCAATCTTAAGTGGATTTGGATTATTAAATTGAGAGCAAATTGTGCAATTAAATTCTATATTCTATCAGTGTTAAGTTTAAAAGAAATATAAGAGTAAAGATACAAATAAATAATATCAAAAATCTATCATTGTTCATTTTTTTATTTCAAAAATCTCAATTAATCTCTTAAATTTCTCTTAAGTTAGAGAAAAAAAAATAAAACTCGGTATACCAACAATATTGAATTAAGTTATTTATTTATTGAAGTGACCAAAGTCATTAATTTTTAAGGATTAAACTGATATTTTTTTCAAAAAAAAACTGATATTATTTTTTTCATTCATTTTATTATAGTGATTATTTCTCTTTTCATCTTTACAAATATGTCATCATATATATCATTTACTTGATATTTCAAATCAGCTTACTGTTGTGAAATATCTACTTCATAAAAAATTATTTTCCAAATTGGACATTCCATGTAGTAAATCATGGTAAGTAAATTGTTGACTGTAAATGGCAATTGATTCATGTTTTGTATAGGTAGTTTTCATGATCCACACTATTGAAGGTATAAGAATGTTGGTGAAAATTCTTCTTTCTTTACATTATTTGTTATTTGTTTATTAAATTGTCGCTCCTATCATAATCTTAATGCTATTTAACCCGTCACACTTGTATCACATTCTTCCCGCCCATGTAACGAGTGCCACACTACCACTCTTTTTCTTTCTTTCTTTCTAGCAAAGGATACTATGCCTTTTTACGGCTACACTTATCGAAAGGTTGCATGGTAATTATTTATTAAACTTCTCAAAATTTTGAATAAATTATAATTGTATTAATTATTTTATAAGGATTTGCTAAAATTGTCAACCAATTATTTTCAATTATGTGTTAGATGCTATAATCATTTGTTAACATTTTCAAGAAATTAGTTTTCTTTAGGTTGTTTTTTTTGTTAGGTGTTGTCTAATAGGAATATCCCAGGTTTCGCCCGAACTAATCCCTTATTCCGGTATCGGTGTCGAATAGAAATTTGATTATTTGTCACACTATCAGACCACACAAGCCTGATATCTTATGAGAGCAGGAATCAAACCCACGACGTGAGCTTTTTCCCATCAAGTGACTAACTGGCTTTATCAGTTGTACCAACTCTAGGTTTTTCTTTAGATTGTTACTATTATTTTAATAGAGATCATTATTTTATTTGAATACAACAACAATAATAATAACATTGAAAGAGATGGGAAAATAAAGGAAATGAATTGAAAATTTTATTATAGTGCATATGATTTAGACATATTTTATTATATAGATGTACAAAAAGATAATAATAAATACAAAGGAAGAAACAATATTGCCCATATTAAAAAAGAAGTCAAATGAAATAATAAGTTAATTTTAGTCAAAAAAAACAAAGAGTGGAAAATGTGATACAAAGTGACGGGTTAACAAGCATTCTCATAATCTTAGATATGGAATATCAGGTTTAGGATATAATTTCTCTTCAAGTTTTAATCTTTCCAACCATAATTATGGAATATCATGTTTATGATATAATGTCCCTACAGCTTTTGATCTTTCCAATTATAATTATGAAATATCAAGTTTAGGATATAATTTCTCTTCAGCTTTTGATATTTTCAACCACTAATTATGGTATCCTTGCAGGCCAGAACACAAAAATAGCTCTAATTGAAGATTTTTAGAGTTTATTGACAAGCTTGACATTATATATTTTCACTCAAAATTCCAATAGAAGCTTCAATGAAATCATGGCTCCACGGATGGTAGATCATCTTGAAGACTAGCTCCACCATTTTGGCAATAAATGGATACACCCAGCATAACATAGACGTTGAGCCCAATTTCAAAAGACAGAGATACAAAACCTACAAAGCACGATAACCAAGCAAAACCATCGTCAGATTCAACACCAAATGCACTCAAGATGATGCCGAAAGAGAGGGAGTTTTTCATGGTAGGAGTACAAAAGGAAAATACACAGAAGGCAATGTAGAAAAAATAGAAGACAAAAAAACTTCCGAAACATGTAATGGGAGTCTTGTTGAAAAGCAAGACTAAGGGAACGACACCATGATGCAGGAACCCCAAGTACCAAGTAGGCAGTGGCGAGGACCAATGTTTGTGATTCTACCTTCTTCTGAATCCATAACAGTGATATAGCCATTAAATTGCATGAAAGAAACAGGATTAGTCCTACAAATGTTGCACAAGCAGCATACTTCAGCTGCACAAACGCAGGACTTGAAATGTAGTTTGGATGGTGGAAACAGAGGGTTGTTTAACTTCGTCTAAGGGAACAGGGCTGTAATTGACTGCCATCAGAGGGTTTAACCTAAAAGAGGGAACACCAACTTAAAATTATCAGATATGAAAAATGTGAGGAAAGAGAGACTTAATTTGTGGATGTAGAAGTAGAACAAGAACCAATTTTATATAGGTTACAGGGATAGAGCTTTATCAAGGCAACCAGCTTTCAAACAAGTAAATTAAATGATATACAAGAATAAAGTCAACAATGTATTAACTGCAGCAAAGAGCCGCGTTTGACAGAGTACATGATAAAGACATTGCCCAGACGAGACTCCCTCCTTAATAAAATAGCTTCATTTGTAGGTGGTCATTGTTTGACTTGGTACACCGCACGGGTAGACCTGTCCACAGTTGAGAACCAAACTGAAATTAAAACCAAACCGGTGATTCCGGTTCCTCTTTTTGGAGAAACCGGAACGAAACCAAACCTTAAAACAGCGGTTCCAATTCTGAAACCGAAACCGAACCGTCAGTTTCGATTCAGAACCGTAATTTTAAACTAAAAATTCAGTACTGTAATTTTAAACTAAAAATTCAGTAAGGTTCGGAACTGGAACCTTAGAGGCGGAAGGTTTCAGTTCCAGTTCTTGACGAACCAAACCGGTGATTCCGATTCTTCTTTTTGGAGAAACAGGAATGAAACCAAACCTTAAAACAACGGTTCCGATTCCGAAACCGAACCATCAGTTTTGATTCTGAACCGTAATTTTAAACTAAAAGTTCAGTAGAGTTTAGAACCAGAACCTTAGAGGCAGAAGGTTTCGGTTCCAGTTCTTGACAAACCAAACCAATGATTCCAATTCCTCTTTTTGAAGAAACCGGAACGAAACCGAACCTTAAAACAGCGGTTCCAATTCCGAAACCGAACCGTCAATTTCAATTCCATAATTTTAAACTAAAAGTTAATTTTAAACTAAAAGTTCAGTACGATTCAGAACCAGAACCAGAACCTTAGAGGCGGAGAACCAGAACCTTAGAGGCGGAAGGAGTTCCGAACCTTAGGGGCGGAAGGTTTCGATTCCATTCCAGTTCTTGACGGTTCAGTTCCGGCACTTGGATGGGTCTATGAAAGAGAGAGAATTGGAGGGACGAATGTCAGCGTGAAAAGATAACTGGATATCTATTGCCGCCAAAAGAAATAATCTTTTGTTGATCTAAAACAAAAAAGAAAATCAGTGATCCATTGCCTCCTAAAAAAATCTATTGTTCATCTAAAACCAATATGGGATCTTCAACTACACTGCAAATTTCTTGAGGAAGCTGAGGAGAAAAAAATTGGTAGAACTAGATACAGTAAACAAAATTTGAATTGTAAGAAAAACACTTCCAACAACGTTCAAATAATGAAATAATAATGAGCACATAAGGAGAGCTACACAAACTAGATTACATGTATGGATATGATTCTGTATGGGTGTGGCTGAAGCTGAACTGAACCAATCTATTCAAGCATCTTCGTTTTGTTGAAAAGTTTACTACTCAATGGCTGTGCCGTCTTCTTTTGATTTTGATTCTACGTTTTTGGATCCCCTTAAAGGGATCAACCCAGTCCTTGTCCTCCTCTACAGCTTGATTCCACCGCTCCTTAAAGATTTGAAGCTCCCATGTTGATTGTCTTCTAATCTGCTCAATCCATTTCAAAATCCATCCAATCAATCAAATTAAAAAAAAAAACCAAAACTAGCAGCACAACAGTCTTCCACATCAAATAATTTCTGAGGGTATTCACCACAAATACTTGGAAGTATCATGCAAGTAAAATGTCAAAATCCATAATTTATACAGTAAACTGATATTCAAGTGACATCTGAGCTGGCATTCCCATTAACAGTAACAGAACCTCGAGAGCCTAGTTATCAAATTATATTGGAACCTAGGTTCTAATAAATTTGTAAATAAATGAAGAGTTGAATATACAGTGATGAAGTATTCCTATCACCAGACATAGATTTTAAGTAATCACGTCAAACTCCAAATGATCAGACTTAGGTAAAATGGAAAGAAAACTGAAATACTGATACAAGAGGTGAAGTTCATTAGTCTCACCTCCATTCGAGAATCCATGGTTATAGGACCATTTCTCTGCATAAGAAAAGACGGTTAATTTGGAAAGAACGGTGAACCACTTGGAAAAACCATGGTGGTTGAATTATTTACAGGAATGAAAAGAAGCTATTTTGCATAATAAGTTTACCTTGGTCATATCTTCGCTGTTTGAAGTCTTCAGGGATTGCACGGTGTCAGTAATCAAGATAAGAAAACATAAAATATAGTATTTTATTCAAAAAGAATCAGCAAATTGGATAACCTTTTTCCCAGGAGGTCCGCCACCACCTAAAGTTTGTATGCCCTGATGAACAATGAACTCACTATCAACAACCCCCACCTTCTTTGTGCGATCACCCTGTTCAATGCCACACATGTCAATATTAATATATAAAAAATATAGCTTTCGACATTGCAAGCACCAAGGTAAAAGAAGTTGAAAAATAAGGGGAAAAAAGTCATTATCAAGCATAAAAAATTCCCTTAAATTTTTTATAGTTCACAGTGATACATAAGACTATTCCGTGGGATGTATGCAATTTCACACATGGAGCAAAATTAAGCATTAAAGAGCCTTAAGGTTTAAACACTATATTAAATATATCAAGCACATCTTTAATCCAAAATTAAAAAAAAAATTAGCAAATCTTACTTGCGCACAATATCCAAGTTTCATATCCATTCCCCATCCATGTACCAGGTCATTCTGAAAAAGAAAACGGCTAGTCATTCAGACATGAGCTTGCAAAGTTTTAAAGCAAATATTGATAAAGAAAATGCCTCAGTTGATGTAATAATTGTAATAAAATACTTTGAAATGGTTCACTGATTGCTTAAGAAGGAGCATTTATCTCACTGTTTACACTCAAGAATGATGCTTATGTCACAAACAGGCACACATCTACAGTATCAGAGTACTCAAAATTAGAGCTAGGGCCAACTTTAAAACGAAAAAAAATTTATACACCATATACCAAATTTCAACCAAAGAAAAAAGTAGATCACGTACAAATCTTCACAAATTAAGATAAACAGTTGAGTATGTGCTCATAATGATAATAGTACATGAAATATCCTCGTCTTCCCCAGGCTTAAGTTAATGGATTAACAATAACCTGTATAAGATGCCAAGCACAATACCAAGCAGCTCTTGAAAACACGGGGGCCATACCTTCCACAAATCTACACATGTAACATAAAGAAAATAAATTAGTATTCCCTTATACCTGTAGATATTCTTCAACAAATCTTGAAGAAAGTGTGGAATAGTTTGGAAGATGATCATTAACAAAATTGAACTCAAAAGGTAATTTATTTCACAGCTTAATAACAGATGACAAAGAAGTAATGACAAACAAACAAGGTCACCAGAAACCCAAAAGTCCAAAGTTGTATAACTACATCATCACCGAGCATCAGCAATGTAGTTACTTATAATGAAACAAATTAATATAAAATGAAAAATAAAACTGTACATTAGCTTACCCAGTGCATGGTGGCCCCTCACTGACATCAGAACATTTGGTACTACCTCTACTGTCATAGACCCTTCTGCAAATAGACTTTTTCATATGAGCATGAGAATCATTAAAGTGTATATAATGAACATTTCCAAGACCTACCCCACTTACCTATGAAACCTTTTTGTTCTGGACCGTATAGTAATTCTATGATGTATGTCAGTTGAATTTGGGTCTAAAGCAGGTTGAGATATCTCCAATCCTTCTGATCTTACAATACGCAAGTATCTAGAAAAAAAATATACATTGATATAAAAATAGCTAACTTACACAGAATGAGCATCATACAGTACAAATAGATATCAAATTACTAGGCCACTGCAAATTATGTTAAAATTGATATTTTTAAGATGATATACCTAAGAAAAGTACTTTCACTGGTTGTAGTGCAATAAAAGATCATGCAGGACTGTGAACGCTAGAGTATAGCAAGCAGTAAAAAAGCCACAGAAAGCACCCTTAATGACATAATTATAGGAAGGAAAAACACAAAGCGGAAGATGATAAGAAAATGCATAGATTTCAGGCCAAATAAACTTTTCGATGCACAGGGCATTTAATTAAATGATCACTGGTACCACTATCATCAAAGCTCTAGATACAGAAAATAAAATCATTTTGGGAGGAATAAAATTATCCAAGCCATCAAAGTTTTTAAGAGTTAAATCAATAATAAAATCAAATAATTTATAATACATAGCTGTCAAAAACACAAAAAAATCATTTTCAAAAGCCACCAATGTAATGTATTGAAGAGAAAAATCTACAAGCACATAAGTTTACCTTCCTGGATCAAAATGCTTAACCCCTAAATCTTCATCCCACAAAAATATGTAATCATAGGCTGATACAACAGCTGGATGCAGAAAGCGTTTTGCAAACCACCTACAAGGTTAAAAAAAAAACTTGAAAATGAAGCCACATAAATGTTGAAAAAATTAATATTCAAGTTAGCACACCAAATTGAAAATAAAAATTAAAATGGACCAAAAATAAACAGTAGGAGCAGCACATAACTAAAGTTAATTCGCCTTCATCAAACCACTGTGAGATCACATATGTCGTATAAAGCAACTAAAGAAAATGCTCCATACATCTTTTGGAAAAATACAAAATTCAATACTACAAAAATAGGGTCTGCAAGCATATACTAGTAAATCTAAACTCCATTCTATGGAACTCCGACTCTGAAATCTTTTATTCTGTCAACTGGTCCAAAGAATAAGTATCAAAAAACTATTATGAAACTTCTCATGCTCAAAAGTCTTAACCCAATATTCTTTTAGCTATGAGATCTTATGAGCATGATCCAAGAAATCTTGCATCTATCAGGAGATGCATAATTTCGATTTAATGAACTCTAAAACAGTGGCATCAACCATTTAAATCACACAATAAACAATCAAAACAAAAGGCACAAGAAAATTATCAAGATTAACTATACCATTTTGTTTGGTTCTGAGCAACTATGTGTATGGCTTTGTTGCTCCATTCAAGATCCCACCACCCATCCAGATGGCCATCATAGTGGAATAGAATAACTGTAAAATTCTCTGGAATAAACTGAATTCAATGAAATTAGGCAAAAAAAAAAGTGTTGGGATATTAATAAAGAAACCTTAGAGCAAGACAAAACAAAATACCTTCCGAACAATAGCATCAACATTGTGCTTTTGCTTAATACCAACTGGAATGGCCAGTAAGTTATCATGGCTAGAAGTATCAACCTGGATTAAGCACAAATCATAAATAGCACTGAAGTAAATGAACAGTTAGAAAACAAACACCGAGCATGTAGATTGACATTAAAAGCATTAAATTCCACCAATGTTACTTCAATAAATCCAAATATTTTCTACAAGACCAAAACTTAATAGGATTGAAAACAAACCTTAGACCTTGAACTACTTGATGACCAAAGAGGCTTCATCTTCAAATCTGAACTATCTTGTATTATACCAAGAGGTAAACCACTCAATAATCCTGACGCCAAAGCTGATTCCTGAAATCATAATATCAAAAACAATTTAATATAATAACAAACATAGAAAGAGTCATCCAACATAACTATCTAGTCTCAGAAGACAAACAACCAACTTCAGCAGATTACCTTTAATGAGTCAAAAGGATGCAATCTTTTTTCCATCTGATAAAGGCAAGAAATTGAAATTGAATCAGCAGACAACATTTAAGTGATTGCATAAGTCACAAAATCATTCAGTACAAGTCATAAAATCAAATAAGGTAAAGAAATTAAGAAACCTGTGTGTGTTGATACTGATACATGGTGGTTCTATACACAACAAACAACATTACTATACATAAAACTCCCATAAATGGCAGCTGATTCATTTTTAATCTGCATTTCACCTATATCAAAACAACACAAACATATATCCATAAACAAATTATTTAATAAAATTAAGAAAAAGTAAAAACGATAAACATAAATACACATATCAATATACATACCGAACCAAAAAAAGCATTCCTTTTCATAGGTGATCTGAGTGACATCATAGACACCCAGCAGACACACTATAATAATGATAATGTTCTCATAACAAACTGCACATAATCATAATGAAAATTATAATGAGGTAAAATAAATAAATACGAAATAACGATTTAATAATTTCTAACTATTCCACATTTTTAGTGTGCATGCAACACTAAAACGTCGGTGAAATCTAAAAAAAAACAAATAAATAATTTTTTTTCAAAATAAATTAATTTTAATTCTTAAAGTTAGAGCATCTAAAAAATACGATAAAAAAAAAGAAATTTAACTGCGGATTAAATAGATCTTAATTACATGCAAATGTCAAAACAAGATTTTATTCTAAAATCAGAGCTTTTGATTACAGTGAGCTAAACAGATTAATTAATAAATAAAGAAATTTAAAAGAGATGAAACGAACCGTTTTATTATGTTTCGCGGCCGGAGGTGAAAGCAGGAAGCTGATTAGTGAATTCAGGTCCGTGTGTGCGAGTGATTATATTGTGTAATACTGTAATTAGTAGAATCTAACACAAAGATTAGAGAGAGAGGAAAACTGAAATTAAAAAAAAAAAAAAACAAAGAAAGAGAGAGGTTTTGGCGTGTAAGAGAAAGAAAAGAGAGAGTCGAAAGACGAAAGAAAAGGAGGCGCCACGTTTTATGGAGAGATGTAGGACTCTCCTTATTTACTTCTACTACTTCTTTCTACTTCATCAGTACTGCTTTTTAACTAATCTCATTTATTTTCTTTAATTATTTATTTTTACTAATTTTAGTTCCTTTTTCATCCTTGCTCTATTTAATTTTAAGAGTCTTGTTACATTTTTTTTCTTAATTTATTTGATTCTCGCTGATTAAAATTTGAGTCAGTTAAAATCATAGGAATAATAGAATTTCTCTAACTGAAGATTTAGTTAAATTAAAACTACTCAGTGTTTAAAATGGTTGAAAAAACATTAATTAAATACTCTTCGTGTTAAACATAAAAAGTTGTCCATTTTTTAAAAAGTGTCCCATTTGTATTCATTTTTATTAAATCATTAATTTTTTAAAGTTATATTTCCTATTTTATCTTTATATTTCCTATTTTTATAACTGTTTGTTTTTAAAAACATGATGTGATATAAAGTAAGAGAAAAATAATTTAAAAAAAAACACCGATATAGACTGTAGACATGTTGATACAAATGCAACAAAACATCATTTTTTAAAAAAAATATATAAGATCCAAAAAATTTAACAGAAATGAAGTGTTTTTTTTTTATATACCTAAAACTCTAAGAGTTTAATACATATGTCTCGAGACTTTTAACTATTAAGCTATATTTTGAGAGACACAGAAATAAAGTGTTGATTGATCATATTAATGTGACATCCTTTTAAAACATATTACTACCTCCGTCCCATAAAAAGAGTCCATTATTCCTTTTTACGTAGTTTAAGAAATCATTGAATTGTTCTAAATTTTAGTGAAATCTAATATAAATTGACAACTTTACCCTTTTATAAAAATTATAACTATAGTGTTAATTCATTTAATATATTTTGAAATTGTGTAATTATTAAGGATAATTTTGTAAAAAGAGCAACTAATGTGCTCTTGATTTTATAAATTGACATTTTTTATGGGATAAATTAAAAAAGATAACTCTTTTTGTGGAACGGAAGTAGTAATAAATTTTTATATTAAATAAACTAAAGTTGTTTTTCTATTTTTGACTTTAACTTGATTTATATAATTTTGATGAATTTTCCTTTTGATAATTTTGGTTTGTGATGGTAGGATTAGTGGGTGAGAGAGACAAATCAAGGCTGTCAATTCTCACTATATTTTGTTTATACATCGCTGGTTATTGGAGTTAACTGTGGTCGATTTTCCTGATGCGAGAAGACAGCTGTTTTAAAAAAACGAACACATGTAATTACATTACTTTTAATATGACTCGTTGGTTTTTAATAATTTTGGTTATCGATAATTAGGTGAAATACATATTTATCCTTAAACTTTTGCAATTTACTTAATGCACTCTTAAATTTTACTTTTAATCCATAAAAACTTTAAAAGATTTAAACATATTTATCACATTTCAAATATTTATAATTTCATATCGACATTACATTTATTAGATATGAAGTTAACACGTGATAAAAAAATATTTAAATATCATAAAAAATATAAGTCTAAAAAATTAAAAGTAAAATTGACACCACGTATATATCTAGTACCTCTCAAACAATAGTAATAAAATAGAAGGTATATATAAAATCTTCATAAATTAATATTCAACAAAATTAATAATCTCTATCATATAATAAGTTTTACAATCATGACTTGAACTAATGAGCTACTGAATTAATAAAATTTTAGGCTCTTGTATATTAATTTATAGATATTTTTTTGGGAGGGAATTTATAGAGGTTTTAATATACGAATTTAAAATAAAAGGTGTGAAGTAATCTTAACATTCCTCCCATAAAAAATCTTAATGTTCCATTAATGATTTGATTTTTATTTTCTTTTTAATTAAGGTTTAACCTAAGTTCTCCGCTATACTTTATAAGGCAAGCAGTTTGATATTTTAAAAAGACAAAACAAGAAAAAAAAAAAAAAGGTCATACTCATTAGCATGTTATGTGCAAATAAGAAGCTAAAATCGATCTGAAAAATCCAGTTTTGAAACCCCTTTGTCCTGATTAAAAAAAAGCCATCCTAATTTTGATTTTTTTTTTACAAATTTGACTGATTTTCTGAATTACTTATTAAATAAATTTCAATAATGAAATTATAACAATCAAAATTTTAAATTTTGACAATTATAGATATGTAGATAAATTTTGATGTAGGGGTGTGTAAAATCCAAACCGGACCGAAGAATCGAACCCGACTGAACCGAATTGTGAAAATGGTTCAATTTGTTTGGTTATTCGGTTTGATTTGGTTTTAAATTTTAAAATTTTGGTTTTTGATTTTCGGTTTCTTTGTTTGAAAAACCAAACAGACCGAAAAACCAAAATTTATTTTTAAATATTTTATTTTTCATTTTTATTTATTTTACATATGTTTTATATATGATTTTATATTATACATGTATGTTTTATATTTTTTTTAAGGGAATATGTATATTTTATATTTATATATAATATGCTTTTGAATTTTTTTATAAATAAAAATATAAAAAAGTATAATAAATTATTATCAAAAAATATAAAATATAAAAATGTTAAAAATCTCAAACCGAACCAAACATATTTTTTCGGTTAATTTTATCACAGCCAAAATCATAATATCCACTTTCATATTATAACATATAATTAGCTTGAAAATAATATTATAATTATTTTTGAACCACTTTCAATTGATTCACATACTTAATATGACTTTAAAA
>CANYLF010735024.1:0-22354 GCA_948193215.1 Bocquillonia castaneifolia
TTAAAGAAAACTTACCAATTTATAAACCTCTTCTACTTTTCTTCTCCTTTCCCTCATCTTTTCCTCTCCTCTTTCTCTTCTTCTTCCTCTCCTCTCATTCTCTACAAAATCCACTAACAAAGACCTCTTCTTATCCCAACAAATTCTTTTTCTTTTTATTAATATAATTTGAAAATTTTCTATTGGTTAATAATAAAGTAATCTTTGACTTTTAAGCAAAAATTAAAGAAACTTACAATTTCACCCTCAAACAATTAATACAACCAATAACATCCTCACAACTTCTATTATTATCAAATTATAACTCTCATGCACATTAAATTAACTAATGATCTACAATTAACAAAATTAATTATTCTAATAATGCCAATTAAACACTAATGCATGTAATTAATTATGGGGATGTTACAATAGTGATTGGGGAGGAGATGTTGATGATTGAAAGAGTACCACAGGTTTCTTGTTTAGACTCGAAAATGTTGCATTCACTTGGAGTTCTAAGAAGCAATCGATTGTAACTCTCTCAACTTGTGAACCTGAGTATTTTGTTGCTGCTGCTTGTTTTTTCATGCTATTTGGCTAAGAAAATTGTTAGAGATATTGTAGATGTCACAAGGTGAGGCTACTGAAAGTTTTGTCGATAACAAATCGGCCATAGCATTGGGGAAAATCATGATAAAAGCAAATACAAAGATATAAGATTCCATTTCATAAGAGAGTGCATTAGCAAGAAGGAAGTACAACTGCAGTATGTGAAGTTACAAGATCAAGTTGCTGATATATTCACAAAGCTTTAAAATCTGAAGATTTTACTAGATTAAGAGCAAGTCTTGGTTTAACCAAAATTCAAGTTTAAGGGAGGATGTTAGTTGATAAATTTGAATTAATGTGTTAGCAGATAAATATGAATTAATTAAGTCTTGTGATATGTGCTAGAATGTGAAGAGTTTGTGATAAGTCACATTTAATATTAATAGTGTAAGTTCAATGTTTAAAACTCAAGAGTCAAGTCTTATGTATTCCTTTATATATGAGTAATTATTACCTACATCAAGAGTATATACCACAACTGTGATTTGGTTAATGAAAAAATATATCAATTCCCTATCTTCTAATTTTCGGTCGTTTCTATTCTTCTCTCTTGTGCCAACATATATATAAAGAAAAGGGTATACGATAGAGTTAGACGATAAATATTTACTTTTAAGTTTTAACATTATTAGGTTAGGTTTAGATATCATAAAAGGAAAAGGAAAAAAAGAAAATGCAGAGGATAAATTAAAAGGAGAAAAATGGCCGGAAGAAGAGAAAAATAGAAAAGGGAGATACTATTAAAAAAGTTGTAAAAAAGACAAGGAAAGGCCAAAAAGGTTAAACAAATAAAAAAGCTCGGAAAAAAATATTCAAACATTACATGTAAATGTGCAGTTGTATAGTCAAAACTCCGACATTCGTTCATTAATATTCCACCCTCTCTCTCTCTCTCTCTTTCCCATCTCTTATCTATAAATACCCTTCTCTGCGTTCCCTCATTTGCATCAAACATTTCAAAAAGATATAAGCTGTAAGCTAACAAAAATAGTCTGTCGTTTCAATTAATCAAACACATTAATCGCTTTTGGTTTCGTTTCGTGTCGTTTTCGTTTGAGCTGAGAGATAGAGACATGGATGTTGTTTTTGTGTCAAAAGTATTTGGGTCGAGCGTTTTAGTTGTTTTTCTTTACTTGTTCTTTAAAGTATTGATTTCATTATGGATATCACCTTATAAGGTGCATATGAAGCTTAGAAAGAATGGGTTTGGCGGTCCGACTCCAAAATTCCCTCTTGGGAATATTGAGGAGATCACAAAGATTACTAAAAGTAATGCTGCTTCTTCTGCAGGATCTTCAAATCATGTTTCCAATGATATTCACTCCACTGTTTTTCCTTACTTTGCTCAGTGGCAGCAGACTCATGGTATACGATTATTATTATTATTATTATTATTATTAGTTGAAAAATTCTTGCATGGAGACGGAGTATATAATATAATGTTGGATTTGGTGGTGCAGGGAAGGTGTTCATATATTGGTTAGGTACTGAACCATTTTTGTACATAGCTGATCCAGAGTTCCTCAAAAGAATGTCTAATGGCGTGATGGGTAAGAGCTGGGGAAAACCCGATGTGTTTAAAAATGACAGAAAGCCAATGTTCGGTAATGGCTTGGTTATGGTTGAAGGTGAAGACTGGGTTCGCCACCGTCACATTATCACCCCTGCTCTCTCTCCGGCCAACTTGAAGGTTATTACTACTTACCCTTCTTTATACATTTCTTAATCACAGACGCAAGTTTTGGGGTTTGGTGGTCAAATAATCTCCGCTCTTAAATGTTGAATTTTTTGAGCAAAAAAATATATCAACTACCTCTCTCAATTGTTGCATTTTCAGGTGTTTAGATCTGAAATTCTCTTCTCTAGTGAATATAGATAGATAGAATTAGATCTTGTATTGATTATTTTAATATTAGTACGAATAGCATAATTTGACGGATAATAAATTCCAATGACAGCATTTTACAATTTGACGTAAATTCATTGTTTATTATATAAAAATTCTGCATTAAAATGGATAAAGAAGTATGCATTATTTTTCTAAGAATCTAGAAGTCGATTATATTTTTCTATTGGGAAGAATATATATGGATGCATGGTTAGAGTCATTTAGCGTAATCTATTTGTTTGAAGGAAAAGGAATCATTGTATACATATAAAAATAATTATTCTCAAGTAAAGTAAATTTCTGCATCTAAGTGTTAACTTTTCAATGATTATAGTCAGATATAACCTAGCTAGGTAGTAAATAGTAATTAATTAATTAATTAATTACTTACATAATAATAGTATATTATTATATATGCATATTAATTACAATAATTGTTAATATCCCAAATTGGGACATCCTAATAAGGGTGTTTGTGTAAATTATAAATAAAAAATTGATAAATTATAAATTGATGATTAATAAATGTGTATTGAAAAATTAAACAAACTTAAATTAAGAGACAAAAATACCCCTATTGGGATGTCTCAATTTGGAACATTAAACAGTTTCCAACCCACTAAATATCCTTTTTCTTGACCTATATATATACAGGTAATGACAAGCTTAATGGTGGACTCCACCACTAGTATGCTAGAAAAGTGGGGAAATCTAATAAATTCAGGTCACAAAGAAATCGACGTAGAGAAAGAAATAATCGCAACCGCAGGAGAAATAATCGCCAAGGCAAGTTTTGGTATAGGGTATGAAAATGGAAGACAAGTGTTTGAAAAATTAAGGGCCATGCAAATGATTTTGTTCAAGACAAATCGTTACGTAGGAGTACCCTTTAGCAAGTTACTGTGCCCTAAACAAACCCTAGAGGCCAAGAATCTGGGAGAAGAAATAGATGAACTTCTAATGTCGATTATAACAGATCGTAAAAAATCAAATGGATCAGGGCACTTTCAGAAGGACCTGTTAGGTACTTTGCTGGAAGAGAATCATGAAGATGGAAGGCTAGGGAAGACATTGACGACAAGGGAATTGGTGGATGAGTGTAAAACTTTCTTCTTCGGTGGCCATGAAACGACGGCGTTGGCTTTGTCATGGACATTGCTGCTTTTAGCTGCACATCCAGAGTGGCAAGAAAACTTAAGAGAGGAGATTAGACAAGTTACTGAGGATAAAGAGCTCGATTACTCGGTTCTTGCTGGACTTAAGAAGGTAATTAAGCTTGCTTTTAATTAAAGTTCCATTATTTGTTTGCTTTGATCTTAATTAATTACTTGATGGCTTTTTTAATTTTATATAGAGTCGTTAATTAGTTTCATGTCTAAATTAGTTACTATAAATAGATTTAAATGAAGGAAAACAAAATAATACTCCTTCCGTTCACTATTATCTTTCTTTTTGGACAACAACACGTTCATTAAGAAAATAATTAGTATTTTTTTGTTTTTATAAAAAATTATTATGATAACTAATTTATCCTTTCTTTAGTAATTAATAATAAATGTTTTAAAAAGAACAACTCAACTTCTAATGACAATAAATATGAGAAAAATGGGGGTAAAAGTGAAAAAAATAATAATGAACTCCTTGATTTTTTAAATAGAGAGAAAATTAGAAACCAGAAATCTTATCTAAAAGGACAGATAATAGTAAAGAGAGGAAGTAATGCATAAGAAATATATATATATATATAAACACACACACTCGTAAAATTAAAGAAGCATTTCAGGTGCATCTATTTGACAATGTTTTACGGTGATTAATAAACCAAAATTTAGAATATTGCAACAATTAATGTATAGTTTGAAAATGAAATAGTAGAATTGGTTTTGAAGAGCACATTTTGGTGGACCAAATTCAAGGTCAAGGCCGAATAAAACTTTAGTAATAGTCTCACGCGCATGTGTTATCATATATATGATGTCATACTGAAAAGTACAATTAGGATTTCTTATTTTAAGAAATTAATTTTCCGTCCCAAAAAATGGAAATAAAAAATAAAAGAAAATTGAAGACAAGTCAGCTTCACAAGAAGTAAACATCTAGCCAAGCCAGCAAGTAGTAACAAAAAAGCACTTTAAGATAAACTTTAAGGAGCAGGTGTCTACAGACACCCTAAGAAGTTTTGACCAGCCAAAAGTTTTTGTTAACAAACGCGGATAGTGCCCCCTAATTCTTCAAACCGGCCAACAGTACAAATTTTGTACATCCATTAATTCAGGATTTTGACAAGTCTGACTTGCCATTTTGTCTTTTACTGAAGATATTTTCCTCCAAAAAAATCAAAGTTTCTTTTATGAATCTCATGTAAACTTTGTTGTTGGTCGATGCAATGCAGATGGGATGGGTAATGAACGAAGTATTGAGGCTATATTCACCAGCACCAAATGTACAAAGGCAGACAAGGGAAGATATAAAAGTAAATAACCTAACCATTCCACAAGGAACCAACATGTGGATCGATGTTGTGGGGATGCACCATGACCCTGAATTATGGGGCGAAGACGTAATGGAGTTCAAGCCAGAGAGGTTCGAGGATGACATATTGTATGGTGGGTGCAAACACAAGATGGGCTACTTGCCTTTTGGGTTTGGTGGGAGAATGTGTATTGGTAGGAATTTATCAATGATGGAGTATAAGATTGTTTTAACCTTAGCTCTTTCTACCTTTTCTTTCTCTCTTTCTCCTACTTATTCACATTCCCCTGCTATCTGCCTCTCCTTACGTCCTAGCCTTGGTTTGCCTCTCATTGTTCAACACCTTTAGGCTTAGCACTGATTTTAATAGTCTAGTGTCATCATCATGTGCAGTCTAGTGTTTTTTTCTCTTTTTTCTCGTTAAGTTACCTTTCCTTTTTTCTCGTTCTTTTTTCCTAGATGTATTGTGTATGAAATATTAATGTGCAAGGGAATTATTGTGTATTTTCTTCCTGCTGCCAAAATCTCTCAAGCTGCTCTTATTGACTTATTATGTAATTTTGTTATTTTGTTACTAACTAACTGCTTCAAATATGGAACTAAATTCCTTTAATTATTTGATGTGTGGTGAATGAAATTAAAGAGGGAAAGAGATAAGAACCTCCCTAAAGAAGAAGTATTTCAAAAACCTACGTATTAAGCCTGAAAAATGAGAAAGTAATTGGAGAATTCAAGTGTTATCAACATTTAAATTCGAAGTAGTTAATCACCACATGGATAGTCAAATCCTGCTTTCAAGGTCTAATTACTCGGCAAGACCATTAAGAAACCATGGTTGCTGGCATTTTCAACAGGAGTTTGCAAAAGCTTGCTGGTTATATTTGCATGTATTTTACACATGTTTAATATTTGTAACCTAATTTTCATAAAAGTTAGGCATCTCGCCATATAGCAATTGAATTTTTTTAGATTGATGACTAATGTTGTTAAAACAAAGACAACAAGAACACTAGCAGAGAGCGCAGGAGCAGCAATTAGATTTACGGCTAGGATCCTCATGAAAATTACTAAAATTGAGTGAATATATATAATTTAGCCACAGCTAAACGTTGTCATATGATGCATGCCATTTGATTTGATTATAGTCCTGAGAATTATAGCAGTCAGGATTACGACATCATGCCTTCTTTTTAATAAATTTTCTTTTATTTAACAGGTAAAATTACATTTTGTCACAAAAGCATCACAAGCACAAAGTGTTTAAATTTAATAAAGAAAAAACACTCTTGAATTAACAAAGAAATTACAACCCAAAATGCTGAAAAGCTTCGAGAATTTCACACGTTAAACACTTGCTTCACTCCTCTGGTACATCAGATAATCGAACTAGTTTAATTAGATCTAAAAACTGGACATGTTTATGAAGAAACAAAAGGTTAGAAAGGTTAGAAGGGCTGATTTTCAGCCAAAAACCTCCCTTCAAGATGCTGCTACTTGAGGGAGACTTTAGAAAGAGGTGACCCTCGCAGCTTTAGAAGCTACGGTACTGAGGCTATAGAAATCAAACCGGCCACATTAATTTTCTTATCTAAAAACACCCTAGCTGGTCGCTCAAACTTCCACATTTCCCAAAAAAATCAAAAGTTAACACTTCATATTGGCCCATCATCTGATGAATCAACAATCACCCAGCAGTGTGGATTTTTACACATGGAGATAATTTGCAGAAAAGGAGTCATTTAATTATAATGATGGGAACAGATGCTGAACTATTACTGTTCTGAATTATTGAATCAGGACTAGTGCATCATAAAGTTTATAAATTATAAAAATCCGATCTTTTCGGATATAAAGCAAACCCTAAAACAGTGGCAAGCTTGGTGGGAATCGCACATGCATCCATTGTCTCTCATACGTTGCTAAATGCTTCCATCCTATCTCATCAAGCAATGAGAGCTTCAATTCATAAAACTTCTTCTTTGGAGGATCTCCATCATCTTGAATCATGTCATTCAACACCTGGCCCAGAAAAGAAATTTCACACTCTCACTTTAGATTTGAGAATACCAAAGTCTCCAAATAATTTATTCTCATGCATCATTTATAACCAGGTGGGAAAACAAATACTGATATATGTGCTTCAGCAGCAGGATAAACTGAAGAAAATACTTATTTCTGATGATTTATCCAGGAAACAAGTGCAAAGAGCAAAAGAAAAACCTACCTTCAATGCTGTTCCAAGCCTTCCACGTCGTCTTTCACGTATCACTAAGAGTGTGCCATATTTAGAGGACTTCACATCAACCCATTTCCGTAGTTCATTGAAATTCTCCTCAAATCGATCTGCCTGGTCACCAGCACCTGCTTCAGATTTGTCATCAGTCCTGTCCACATCTTTGGAACCTTCGGGTGCAGCAACAGCATCAGCTTTCTGTCCCTGTCATTGCAACGATAATAATATAATTGTAATAGAAGTTGCTAGATCAAGGAAACCACACTCAATCCGATCTTAATTATAACCAGCATATATGCTTATCTTTATTTTGATATATAACGTACCCCCTTTGAACATGTGCCCATGTATCCTATGTTTTGACTTTTGGGTGAATCATACACTTCAACATATATCCATGTCAGATCCTTTTACCAAAAAAAGAAGGGAAAAAAGATTACTGCCTGATCAAAATTCAAAAATGCCCATGTGATTGCACAGGGATGAACAGGAGTGCAGTAACTGACACCGCTTCTCTCACACACACACCACACATGCACATATGCACACAAAATCAACATCAAATTTCTCTCAAAAACTAGAGTTCGTCCTTCAACTCTTACAATCAATACTTCCCCTGAAAGCTGACAATACCTAAAAATATGTTTCTGTTTTTAAAACACCAATTCTGATTCCTTATGGATATCTGTGGTCTGAATTTCACATAGTTACTCTAGGAAGAGCCGGGCGAGTGTATGCAGTACAGTATTTCATAATTTTCACATCTTAAGGAAAATAACAACAAAGGTACCATCAACTCTTCCTACCTCTAGACGTTCGATGTCTGAAATAGCTAGCCCTTTCTGATACAATGCCTCTGCTAATTGATCCCGGGTTGTCTCCATCTTCTTTTTCATTTTCTACAATAGAAGTGGCAAAGATGCATCTTAGTAGATGTAATTGTTGTATGCATGAATGCATCAGCCATTAAATATAAATCAATAAAACATAATAGCATACAAGAGAATGCATCAGCAAGATAAAAAAAAAAAAATCAATCCCCAAGACCAAAAAAGCAACAGCTACAATTAAATCAATTAGATGCATTAAGATGCCGAGAATCAGATATAATTTCCAAAGAAGTTACAAAGTGAATTTGTCCAAAAGGAGAAAAGCTATGTTACACAAGTTACACAACATAAATACCTCTGCCTCCTCCTCTTCTGGATCATTCTTGAGGGCGAGGTATTTTGCTAACTCATCTCTGTCAATACTATCAATTACCTCATTTGCTGCGTGAATAATCTGAAAAAAATTGGAACATGCAAGTGAATCACTTTTCAATATAAGTTCGTCACGTCCTCAAGACAACAAAAGTAGGAAGATTATAAGTCTTATATCAACATCCATGCTGTTAATTAAACACATAAAACCTACATCTAAAAGACTAAAACCTTAATTATTGACATAATCAGTAACATTTTGACTCGGAAATAAACATTTCATTGAAAGAAATGTCGATGTTTATTCAGATAAAAGGAAACGAAGGGGGAAGAAGAGATTGTTGCATAATCATCAGGGTTAAAGAGAGAAGAATAAGCCCCAGGTGCTCATAACCTTATTGACTATTGACTGATAGCTATAGCCTAGAGCCAATAAATTCTGGAAGTTTATACAAAAGACTCCAAAGCTCCAACCTTTAAAATAAGGAAAAACACATTCAATTAAGATTCTTCACCATCTATTTTTGTTTACTTCTACATATTGGCTCTTACTACAATTATTACAATTTCTTCACTTCTTGCCAAATAAACCATTTTCAGCCAAACTTATAAAGACAAAACACCAAATCTCAAAAATGATCTTATCTAATTAAATTTCATCATTATATGCACATATCTCAAATGTCAACACTGCCTAAAAATGAGCCAGGTGCACATATAACTCAACAAAAATCAAATAATGGGGCATATAAATGCTGCAGACGACCTTTTATTTCTACAAGAAAATGTACATATGTGCATAATTATATATTTGTGTCCTTTGCATATAACTTACATCCTCATCATGACCAATTTTATCCTCAGGATTGCTCACGGAAACCAAGCCATCCAAAATTTTAGCAAGCAGCGGTGTAAATTTTGGGTATTCAGACTGCCAAGACATGGATTACACTTATTAGTTAACATTCTCTACAAAAAATACTGCCACCACAAGTATTAATTGATCAACATGGCCAAATGGTACAGAAAGCTTAAAATGCACATGCCCAATGTACATAAAACTAGCAAAGTCATATGTAACAAGCAATCAAATATATTGTTTGTCCAAGATGAAGGAGACGATAAAACAGTTCCAGACGAATTGTACTGGATCAAACCTGAAATGTACAATGGTGGACATGACAAATACTGGCTTGTCAAAGATATGCAAATATTGCCAAGGTCAAGATATAGCTTTAAAAGGTACAGATTAGATGGTAAATCATAACAGAAACCAAATAAGCTTTAACCTTGAGAGAGATGGACAACTTTTTCCATTCGGAGCGTTCTTCTTCAGTGTCTTGCTTTAGGCTTGCAAAAACTTTTATCTTTGCATCTCGAACCTGTCAGAGGTACAGACAGTATGTAGCAGTCCAATTGGAGAATAACTAGGAAAAATAGGAGCTACAGGCTGGCAGTTAAAAAGCAAAGTCGAAGGACCCAAAAAGAAATGTACAAGAGGCATAATGCAAGTTACTGTAGACATGCCATTGAGGGCAAATGTTCATGATACACAGATAACATGCAAGACTATAACTTTACCAGTCAGTAGCTCTTATAAGAATTAAAATTCTTTTTAATTCTATATTAACAAGAAAACTTGAATCCTAAAAGCTTCAAAATACCTCTTCATCTAGTCGCTCGGAAACAGATTTAGAATTATATGAAGATCCTTTTCCCTTGTCTTCATCAACCTTCAAATGTGAGCAGACTTCAAATGGATGTTTCACATATGAAATGTGGAAGACATCTGTTGTTAGTCTCCACAATAAGAATAGGAAAATCTAAAGAGTCAAGTTAAAACCTTAATTGGAGGCACTATATAGGAAACTTGATAAGATACAGGGCTTTTTTGTGGATATTTCCCTTCTGCCTGACCAACTACTGATAGTTTTCCATATGAGATTGCTCCCAGCAGAACAGATCCTTGAGGAGCATTCTGCAGAAATTTATAAGAATCATTGCACATCTCCAATTATGATACATACTAATTCTAACCACAAAGTTGAAGGATGCTGAAGGGAAACTTTCACTACCTTCGGAAGCTTGTCTTTCACTGGTGGACCCAAGTAAATTGCTTCTTTCTTCCTAACATATATTTAGGTTGAAATAAATGCATTGCAGGACAAGTGTAAACAACTTCAAAGAAAAAAGAATATTGCCTTTCCTGAATGAATTATTTTATTCATGGGCAAAACATACCCTGGAACTAAAACTGAAGATTTAAAAGCACCATTTCCCATCACAGGTCCATCCGGTAAAGAGAAAAAAGTCAATCGAATGACGTCCTGCATTAAGAGGAATAATTAAAAGCATTTATTGAAGTACCTAAAAGCTCTGTTATACTAAATTAACTACAGTTTTCAAATTTCTAACTTAGACTGATCATGCACGAGAAGTCTGTCCAAGTGGTAGAGAAAGTTCCAGAGTCAAATAAAGTCATAATCATCCCCCCTCCCCCCAAAAACAAAAGGTCATAACCATGAAGTAAAGTAAAATAGTGCTTTGTCTTGAGCACAAACATAAAATGAATGCTTTTTTTTTCAATTTTAAAAATCTAATCTCGAAAAATACTGCCTAATCATCTAGGATGAACTTCAACCGACCAATCACAAAGCCATTAAAGATTAATGCCAATGCATATAATCAAACTCGCACCATAGAACTGCATTACTTCAACATGCCATTCGCTTCATTGAATTTCTGAGAAATTGACATTTATATAAAAAATACACTACCTTGTCTTCCAAATTTCTCTCAACAAACAATACCAACTGCTTCATTTTTTCCAAATATTGCACATTATCATGCCTGCGACATGATCATGACAAGAAATTAACCCGGTGAAGCATCTCTTGCTAGATGATGTACAAGTACAAAATTGCAGTATGTACAGCCTAGCTTCAGTGGTTGTGGATATATCCATACCTTAGATACAACTGTAGACTGTATTCACCCTTGGGAAGTTTTGAGGAATTGGGATAGACGTCACCCATTGCATACACACGCTACATTTGAAAAGGGAAAACATAACAGTTACCAACTTGGAACATTTAAAGAGAAGAGAAGAAGGCTTCTATTAGGCATTTTTTAAGGCATAAGGAATGGACTTAACATGCTGCTATAAAAGCAAAATTTCCAAGACCAGTTAAGATCCACTCCCAAGCAATGGTTAATCCACAATTCTTAAAACTTTCTTCTGAAAGAACTATAAATCTAAAGTACCTTGTTAGTGTCAGAAATCATATAAAATTGTGACTCAAATTCATTGTCATATATGCGATTATTGAGCAATGGAACTTGAGGTTTTATTTCTGATGCATCCTCCAATTTGAGCTTGTAACTGCAGAACCAATGAAGTACAGGATGAACTCGGGGAAAAAAGATGACAGAGTGGATGATGATAAAAGTTGAAGTTCCAAATAAACTAAAACGGAACCAACGTTAATGTCAGTGCCAGTGTCTGTTTCCCTGAGGGCAGTCTGTCACGATCTGCTGTAAGAGTGCTAAGTTTAGCATCAATAGGTCGATATGGAACTCTTATCTGCAAATTAAACACCGGATGGAAGTATAATATACGAACCACAGCACAGAAAATACTAATTTTGATTCGAGAGGAATCAAATTAAAGGCCAATAACATTGCTTTAGCATCTATCTTCACCTTATTTAAAATAGCAGCAGGGGCAAGTTTCTCAGTTGCCAGTAGAGCTCCAGCATCAATTCTGACAGGTGCTTCACTTCCATCAAGCACTATATCCTCTTTATTGATATCAATCCCATGAAACACAATCTATGCATCATAGAGTAAAAATAAGTGCTATGCAAGTAGGCACCAATAGAAAGGATGTGATCAAGTTCAATCCTAATGTGAACAAAAAATATTTGTAAATAGAAGGATATTTGGTAAAAAGAGAAAGAAGAACTTGAGAACATTGTTGTCCAGAACCATAAGAGGGAAAGTGATCCAGTATGCGACAAGAAATTTCAACAGGTTCAAGCAACAACTAGAGATTTTTCCCTTTGTCAGTCCAATCAATGAGAAAAGGTCCGTGAAATGCAATCTTTCTATCTTCTTATCTCAACAAAAAAAAAATTGCTCACTATGATGAATCAACGCCTATGAAGCCAGCTAAGAATGAGCATCCTCTTGTCCCATGGCAACCAAAAGTAAATCGGATTTCCAGAATGGAACATGACAACTCAGGTTCAAACTGAGGGAAAAAGCCAATGACATAATAGCAAGAAAGGAAAAAAGGGAAGTGGGGAAATGAACTGGAAAAGGAGAGGGAGAGAGAGAAAAGAAGAATACCAAGTAAAGAAAATCAGCAACAAGCACTACACAAGAATTTCAAGTACCAAGAGCAAAAGAGAAACAAATTGATATTCAGTCATTCAAGTACTTATAGTTCAACATGAACTTGCTACCTCGAAGTCCACAAACGTGGTCTCATGACTTCCTATGCCACTTGACCAAAACTGAGCAACAGCTAATTCCATTGTCTGCCCACCTATGACAGGAAATGCAAAGCTTTTGGCAGTCGGAGAGGAGAATGTGACAGCACTCTCCCATTTCATTGGTCTTTGTAGGGGGCAAATCTGCAAATTGCAAGTATGTTATAGTAGGCCTAGACAATCTAATTAAATATTTTCACCACATCCATATACCTGAACAGTGTCAACAAAAAATCGTCGAGCAGTATCAAATCCCGATGTTCTCATGGTTGCCTCAACCCAACTTGCACCTAGTGGCACTTCAATAAATCTCCTTTCTATGTGGCCTATCCACACAGTATGTTCAAGATGGAAAAGAAATATATTAATAGAATTAAATCTCAACAACGTTAAATATTTTAACAGATTGACCTGCCTCAAAGTGAAGTAATTTGAGAAAATTGCACTAATTTTTTTTTGTGGTTCTGCCACACCAAGAACCTAGAGTTTAAGATAATTTCAAAAGGCTTGTAAAGACTTCTAGCCTGGGCATCCAAGAACAATGCAGATCTTTATGACTACAATAGCAAGACTTAGCACCTTAATTGACCGCACATTCTTTGTATCAACTTTAATTGATCAGCAATTAAAACCATTTTATTGTTTGTGCAGAGCCCTTTTTTTTTAATTCTTGTTATCTCTTTAAATAAATTCCCTAGGCCAAAATAAAAGGGTCGGATGTAGAATCCCTTACTTTGGAAGTTTCACACTAATTACATGCTTTTTTTGTGCTTGAACTAGCATTTAAGACGAGACTTTCAGCAAGCTAGAATCACAAGAAGACATGCAAGATGCAACTGAGGAAAAATTCTGTTGAGGTAACGCAACACTGTATTGTTATCATATAAACAGACCTGGCTGAAATGACATCCTCGTAAATGAAACTGCCGGAGGACAATTCTTCAGAGTCATTGGTTTTGTTATGGTGATTGGAATCCTGAAAATTGGACCACGCCATGGATCTTTGCAATCAACTCCATACACTTCATAATAATGCAAACCATCACTTAGCTTGGTAGGATCAACCACAATGCTGATAAGGAGGAAAAAAGGTTAATTGATTGCAACTTGGGTATAACAGATTTACAGCAGGCTTCAAAATCGATGGACTACTAGTAGACATCAAAAACTAAATTTGCCTTAAAGGATAAAAAATAGAATGGGACAGAATAATGAAATGCTGAAAACTTCCAAGACAATGACCAGAGAGTACAATAACATTAAGGCAAATCCACCTAAAAAGCTAGAAGAAACAACACATGGTTCTTCCTGAATGCACAAGTAATAAGGTCTAAGATCTCTTTACTGCATGGACAATGATCACTCATACTTGGAGTCTCGCTAATGATAATCAAACATACAACTGCTGGAAATTGTCAAGGGAGAAGCATGAGCAATCAAATAATATGCAGTCTGCACATATATTACTTTGAAGAGAAAGATAGTGATGGCAACTTACTTGAAGCTGCGCCCATTGTGAGTAAGGAGAAGGTACTCAGGAGCCATGACAACTGCTTTTTCAGTGGAATGTAACTCAAGGCACTCCTCAAAAGGAACCAACTCTTCCAGATTACTGGCACCTTCATGAAACTTAGGTTCAACTTGAACTGTCCACTGTAGAAATAAACTTAAGCTGATAAAAATTGACAGAAAAAAGTGGAAGACAAAACTTATGATTTCACAAAACGCATTGGCGTAATTTCAACATTGAAGTGCTAGCATTACAACAAGCTGTATGAAATAAAGCATCTCCTAAGATAATTATTATGAGCAGGCTGAGTCACACAAACAATTAGCAAATTCTATGACAGGAATAGTTACCATTAATGCAATTTCATCATCCTCATGGAATTTAGATTGTAACAATTGATCAATAAGCAAGTGCTTCAATAAACAAGAATTGGCAATGTCACTGTATAAAACAGCCCTAAATAGAGACCAAGAAAATCAAATAGAAACTAATTGAGTATTAAGCTTTAGCATCCTCCTCAAACCACGCCTTCATTATATATCTCATGTGTCATCAGAAGCTAGTGAAGTGATCAAACAAACCAACACAAGGAAAAAAGAAAAGAAAAGAATTTAGGGGCCCACATCTGTCATATCAAGAAATTTGCAGTAAAGAATGACTCAACTGTTAATGCCTCAAGGTGTATGCTCTAGATCTTAACTAAACCCTTACACCAGATATGTACATAATAGACATACATGACACCATCAAAGGCAACACTGACAATAACCTACCTCCGTAGGTTGCTGGCAAGCACTAGCCTCCCTCAAGTAGATGCCTCGTGAAGTAGGATCTGCCAGTCAGAATGCATTATGAACAGCAAAGATATAGTTGCATACTTGCATAACAAGATAATGCCAAAATAATTAAAATTTTCAATGCCAACACAAGCAGGAGAATCTTTCAGTCATTAGTAATCAATAACCAGAGCTTCCATAGAACATTAGGGACCCAAAAGGAGGGCTGAAAGAATTCTAGGTAAAAATGTTGTCTTAATATATCCAGAAAAAATATTGCAGCCCCATATACCTCATAAATCAAGAGTAGATTGAAGGTGGTATTAGCATTTCCACAAAGCAATAATAACCTATGAAAACAAACTAGGTAACTGTATTGCACTTTGTAAAGGTCACACAAGAAGTCCTTAGTTAGCTTGCAGGGCATAGGATAGGCAGAGAAAAATTACACTTACTAGGTTTTCCAGATTGATTGACTGATATTTTATACCAAACTCTTGGAATGTTCTTGGACTTCTGTATATATTCATATGCCCTGTTATGCAGAAGCAGACGATCAATTCCAACTTCACAAAGAAGCTCAGACTAATTCTCAAATTAATGAATAAGCAAAAGATCAAAGTAGAATATCTAACTTGTCAACTTGCATAAGCCCTTGTCCTGTGGATAGTTTATCCGCTAGCAATTCACCTACAGGAACACATGTGTTCTCAAGAGCCTTCCTAACACTGTATGGACTTACAGGAATGCCCTCAGCCTGCAGATATAAGGTAGAATCCAAAAGCTCAATGTAAAGAACTCAAAGCATCATCAAACTAGTAAAAGGGGCAAAGCAAGAACTAAAATATGCATAGAAAAGGACCTTCATTGCACTAATGAGTAATGCAATTCCACCACATGCAGATGGAGACGACATTGATGTTCCATTCATGAGCATGCGTTTTTGGAGAGTCCATGTAGGGACTGGAGCAACAGCCCCACCAGGGGCACTCACGCTAACTCCAAGATCTCCATCAACTGTTGGTCCTCGACTAGACCTGTGCACCAATGCAACTAGTGAATAGGTTATACAAACCTAAAGTAAAATAGTTGCCTATTGGATTTTGATCAGGAAGAGAGTAGACTTGTATTCAACAATAGAGTTGACTGTTGACCAACAGAAAATAACACACCAAGTGTATTCCAGTCCTTCAGAAGGAGGTTCAACTAAACAGTGAGCAGCAGCAGCCATTGCAGGAGAAACATATGCACCAACTCCTATGATGCTGGAAGTTGTACCGCCAGGTGCACCAACAGTGCTTAATGCTGGACCACTATTGCCAGCACTACTCACAAATATAAGACCATGCTTATTTACCACCTGTTGAATAAATAGCAATTTATATGGAATAAGAAGTCCAAATAAGAAATATGATAAAGAACTGTTGTAGCAGGATTGTTAAGGTTTGGAATTGATACTTCATTAACAAGGTCAACAAAGCGGCCATAATCAGGCAGTAATGTAGGTTCCCCATAACTCATATTGATGAGATCACATTTATGCTGGAAAAAAAAGAGTGAAGATTTAGCATTAAGATCTTTCTGTATAGAGCAAAAATATGACATACATAAGCTTTTGTATATATGTAGCATAAACATATATGATAGTTTTGGAAGCAAATAATCAGTTAGTGAAGAATCAAAAACATGAGCTTCAAACTGAAATTCTCCACACTACACAAAAATGTATCATTCAACCCACCTCCACAGCAGCAATCAAAGCTCTTGTCAAGCCAGTACCTGTCTCCATTGAACCTAAACGTGAATCTCCAATTTTGCATGATATAATTTGTGCTCCAGGTGCAACTCCATTTAATAATGGCTCCTGCCATTAATATATCAACAAAAACAACAAAAGCAAAATCATTTTACAGTGGAAAGAATGAAATAAGCAAATTAACGATAACTTACAATATGATGGTACCTTTGGATGGAAGGCAGTAGCAATACCCGCAACATGAGTGCCGTGAGGGGAGGAATCAGTTACTATACTTAAGATATTTCCCTCATCATACACATTAAGAACAAATGAACATGCATCCAACTTACTAAACACACCAAATTTCCTTTCAGTCCTGAAAGAATAGTTTCCATAAAATCATTGAATAATCTAATAAAGCATGTCAGTGGCACATTACTGATTCCAGTATATTCTTAAGATACGATCATACTCCATGGAAATTTCATATACCTATAATTGGTTAAGGGTATGAAATTTTTGAGCTGTCCACAACCTGGGTCATCCTCAAGACTTTGGGTGTCAAGAGCAGCTCTCCATAATTCTCCATCATGCCATACAACAGCATCTATGACAGGTCCCTTGTCATCATAGTTCTAAATATAGGGAAAAACGGACACTTCCTTTTTTAAAATGACAAAAATAGCTCTAGGAAAAGTAACAGATGTAAAGAACTTGACACTTACTTCAGCTTGCTTCCGTAGTAAATCAATTCTGTTTTGGAGATCTTCTTTAACCTTCTTCAAATTTACATCATCCGGATTGGAATGCTTCTGAAAAAAATAAGATCATAACATCAGTAATGCTATTTTCGTTGTTTTGAAAAAATAAATAAATAAACAATGCATCTCTAACTTGCATTCAACTTAAATTGCACAGCTCTAACTGTGCAGTTAAATATTGTTGGGTGGGAGGGGGGGCATTAGCCTGATATAAACTATACACTTCTGTGTTTATGACAAACACACAAAATCAAGAAAACAAAAGGCAGAAGAAGCAGCAAGTCCAACAACCTGATTAAATTCATCAAGATGCTTAACAGCCTTAGCAATTTCTTCCTGATTTTTCTCATCCCATTTCTTTTTTTTTTCCTTCTGTCAATACAAAAAAAGAAGAGAGAGAGAGAGAATCAACACTAGAAACATTACTAATACTTAAGATGAATTGTATACATTTAAATTGCTTACCTTCAAACGAGAAGTCAGTGTGTCAGTAAAAAGCTCATAAACCAATTTATAACCAACATGCCATTCACCAGAAGGGTTTTTCCACGAAGAATTCACAACCAAAGAAGCTCCTATATACCCAGACACACACACACATATAAATATTCAATTACATTAACAGCATAAAAAGTGATTTTATTATTAGCACATGTAAAATGCACAAGTTTCATATGCTGAAAAACCTGAAGCGCCAATAATGCAACCATCAGCATCAGCTTTTACAACTTTTGAAGTATCAACATCTCCACTTCCAGTACTAAAATAAATTGAAACAATCAATCAAATTTTAGAAAAGAAAAAAAAAACAGTCACAGTTCAGTAATCATCGAAGTCGACAGTCAAACTTACCAATCAATAACATCAAGAATCTTAGGCTTTCCATCAGAAGTCACATGCAATCCGGCAGCAGCAGGATCAACACCGGAATCTAAATTAATTAAATCAAATTCAGTAACAATAACAACAATGAGTAAATGAATTTCAAATCGTTCGAGCTACATTAGGATTACCAATAATAGCGATAACAGCGCCACGGCCATCAAAGAGAGGATGATTCTCAATGAATCGATCAGCGCCGATTTCTTTCTTAGGCATGAGTGAGGCTAAGAAAGTAGACTCGTTTAGTTTAAAATTACGAAGAGAACCATTGTCGTTTCCACCACCAACGCCACCAGAAAGAGTGGTTATGGAGGAACAAGTCATCACACTGCTTTTATAATTGTTGTTGTGATGATTGCGTTTGGCTTTGGAGCAGCGATTGTTGAAGGAGAAGAAGAGCTTGAGTGAAGAGGAGGAAGAGAGTGTGTTGGTGTAATTATGAAGAAGCGTAAAATACGACGGTGTATTGGCCCAATATGCGCTCTTTATAAAAAGTGGGCTTTGCATTTGGATTTTTTTCTAATTTTGTTTTTTGTTTAGATTGTTACTATGTAAGGGTGTTTTAGTAATTTTAGTGGGAGCGGTGGCAGTGTCAAAATATGGTGGTGGAGTGGTGGCGGAGGGAAAATAGTAAGGTGGTTACTATCATAGAGCGCCACCTGGTGAAGTGATTAGTAGTGAGTGGGAGGTGGCTGTGGAAGTGATTGTTTATGTTATTGGATGTGGATAAGGTGCCGTAATTTCTAACTTGAACTGTATTGTATTGTAAGTGATGAGATTACGATGTAATGGTATTTGCTATTGGAAGGTAGGTCCACATTATGATTTTTATTTTAGCCTAATTACTAAAAAAAAATCTCGTACTTTCAAGTTTTTGTAAGTTATGTCATGTACTTTAAGTACAAGTTTTTGTAAGTTATGTCATATATTTTAATGTTTAAGCAAAATTAACCTGTACTTTTTAATTTTTCTTTAAAATAGGATTCCGGCGAATTTGATGACTGAGTATGATATCGTGGTTTCATCGGAATCCTAGTCAGTAAAAGATCTAATGCGTCAGCAAAATTTAATTAAAGCCAAATTACAAAAAAAAACATGTATTTTCAAGTTTTTGTAAGCTATGTAATGTACTTTAATGTTTAAGCAAAATTAACATGTACTTTCTAATTTTTCTTTAAAATGGGATTGTGGTGATAATTTTTGATTTTGATGGCTGAGTATAATGACGTGGCTTCACTGGATTCCTAGTCAGTAAGAGACCTGATAAGTCAACAAAATTAAGCTAAACCCTCCCCTCATCAAAACGATGTCACTGTTATCAACACTAAGTCCCTTCTCTCTCATTCTCCTTGCTACCCAACAACAACAATCTCAGAAACCTTTAATTTTGTTTAAAAAAAATTACATTATGATTGCCGTTATAGTGACTATTACTTTTGTTACTCTTTGTTCTTCACCGAAGGTTGAATAATATTGAAGATCATCGTAGTTGTGTAAGCTTTTTTGTTTTTGGATTTTGCGTTGTAGTGTTAGGCAGATGGGGAGTTGGGGATCGGACGGAATCGATTACGGAATAGAAGAAAGTGCATTTTGAGAATTTAATTAACAATAAAAACGACATTATTTTTTTAGGGGGAAAACAATATTGGTTTGATGAGAGAAGGGTTTAGCTTAATTTTGCTGACTCATCAGGTCTCTTACTGACCAGGAATCCAGTGAAGCCACATCATCATACTCAGCTATCAATTTCAAAAATTATCACCATAATCCCATTTTAAAGAAAAATTAGAAAGTACAAGTTAATTTTGTTTAAACGTTAAAATACAGGACATAACTTACAAAAACTTGAAAGTACAGGATTTTTTTTATAATTTGGCTTTAATTAAATTTTACTGACTCATCAGGTTTTTTGCTGACTAAGATTCTGGTGAAGCCACGTCATCATATTCAGCCATCAAATTCACCGGAATCATATTTTAAAGAAAAATTAGAAAGTACAGGTAAATTTTGCTTAAACGTTAAAGTACAGGACATAACTTAAAAAAACTTGAAAGTACAGGAATTAGTAATCAGCCTTTTAGTTTCCTTCATTCTTCATATTCTTTATTACTGCTTTCATTTCGTCCGATTTCAAGGCAAGGGAAACAAATTCAGACCCTCCTCATTTTAGAATTATCTGATAAAAACTGTCCTTTACCCACTCAATGCACGAGTTTCTTTTAAATTTATTTTATCAAAAATATTTTTGATCTACTAATTATTTCAATTATAAAAAATATTAATTATACATAATTTATGAAGGATTATTTCAGATTTTAAAACTTCAAGTATGATAGATTTTTGTAGATTAATTTTTTTCAAGAAACATTATTAGGTCAAACTTAGAAAATTTTCCTATTTTCTTATGTAGAAAATTTAAATTTGGTTGCTGGACTTTTTAAAAGGTATTCATAATTAAATATATAAAAAAAAGAGAAATAATTGAAAAGAGTATAGAAAACCAGAAAAAATAGTAGGAAGATAAAGAGTACTAATTTTAACAATTTAATTAAATTTAAAATTTAAGAAAATAAGTTTATTAAATACCATTTATATGATATATATATTCTCAAGAAGACTGCTTCATTGTATTTGCTTATATAACACTGTCAATTTATCAAACCTAACCAAAAAGAGGATAATCTACCAATTTGTAGAGAAATAAATGAAATTTTATTTCAAAACATTATCAAGCTATATTCTATAATCATCTAAAAAGTATGATACCATCCATAGTAAAATAAAAGATAAAAAAATTATAAACATGAAAGGAATTAGTTAATAGTTATTGATGGTAAACTATATATATGACTAGGGTCATTCTTACCATAACTAAAACCCTAGGCGAACTCTACATTATATGTATTTTATTAATTTTATTTTCAAATTATATTAATATTGCAAATATAAAGAAATATTAAATATAAATTGCCATTAGATGAATAAAATTACTATGCTTGATAAAAAAAATTTATTAAAAGCAAAATGCAAAAGTATATGGAAAATTTTTAATTATTTGAGTATAACAGTGAGATAATATGTAACGCCTCAAATTTATAACCATTTATACGTATACTTAATATATACATTGTAAAAATATTAACTTTATCATATACTAATCTTTTATATAAATAAAATTTAGTAATAATATTATAATGACAAAAACACTTTTCCCTAAGATCGTTGGAGTCTAGCCACATGGAGCGCTACCAAATCTAGCATTCTCTTCCTATTTGATTTTCCTGTAATACTGGATTATTGAGGAAAATAGTGAGCTTGATACTCAGTGAGAAAAACAAGCATAAATATAACTGTAACTAACTCAAATATTTGAAGTTTTTTCTAAGACTTCTATGTTTACTGGCATATTATGCCAGTTTATATTAATTTATCAGATCATATAAATACACTCAGCACAGCAGATAAATTTGCAACATATAACAAATTTAGAACATAGTTCATAATCCACACAATTTAATTCAACAACAATATCAAATTCAACCAAATCTAAATTTATCAATCAAACAAACAAATTCTATTTCACAAGCACATTTCCATCATTTCACAATTCCAATCAATTCACAATTTTTCCAATCTCAATCAATCGAAATCTCAATTTAATCAATTTCACACCATAATGACAATTCAACTATATACACATGAATCACCAAAATTCACAAACTCAATCACAAAATAGGGCGGATGACTCATCCTCACCAAATTATTTTTCTCATTCTTTCACATATATAAATAGGTGGCCACTGACGAG
>CANYLF010735111.1:0-21084 GCA_948193215.1 Bocquillonia castaneifolia
TCCCTATTTGATTTTCCTGCAACACTGGATTATTGAGGAAAATAATGAGCTTGATGCTCAGTGAGAAAATAAGCATATATATATTTAAATATAATCAACTTAATATTTGAAGTCATTTTCTTAGACTTCCTCAATTACTGATATAATATGTCAGTTTATATTAATTTATCAGAATATATATGTATATAAAACTCAACATCACAAACAAATTTACAACACAACATATCATCCTATAATTATCACAGAATTAGTTCACAATAAATTCAGATTCAACCAATTCTAAAATTTTCAACCCAATAAACAATTTCATGTCAAGTACTTTTCGATCATTTCATTCTTAATAATTATTTTTTTTATCAATCACTTAAAATCTCATCCAAATAATTATCATCTCAATTATTTCAACTTCTCACCAATTCATAAATTCAACAATACCATATTGTCAAATCAAATCATCAAACACCACACATAAATGATCCATTCATGAGAAAGGTAATATATTCGCACACAACCACCTTTCTCATAAATTTAACATATATGTGAGACACAACACCATCACAACAAATTCATAAAATTTCAATTTAATCAATATCACACCATAATGACAATTCAACCATATACATAAGAATTTTCAAAAAATACACAAATTCAATCACAATACCGGGCGGATGACTCATCCTCACCAAATCATTTTCTCATTATTTCACAAATATCAATAGGTGGCCACTGATGAAACTATCCCACCGGCTCAGTCTTGCCATCCCTCGACAAGCAGCTATCCCACCAGCTCAGCTTATCCGAAACACACAACCCTTTTTCCCGAGTCAATCCATGCCCATTTTAAATACAATCACAATCAATTCAACTCACAACACATCATAATTTCTTAATCCAGCTCATAAATTCACAAAGTCAACCAATTCCACATCATCACACATCATAATCAATTTTGACAATTAGTTAAATTATCTAAAAGAAAGGTTAAAGGAAAGGTAATCCGATCACATCCTTTTCAATTCACATCTTTCATTTAGAACAACCTCTTGTTGCCCAATCATAAACCATTCATTTTCCATCTCATCTTTTGGGTTACCAATTTCTAACCAATCATTTATACAATCAAACTCTTTACCAAAACAAACCAAGCAAACAACGACTTTATCTCATAGTCATAATATCATTTTCACTCAATAATTTATTAAATTTTTACAATTCAATTAATTAAATTATCCATTTACTAATACCAAACCAATCTATCAAAATATAGCAAATGAGCATACTTAGTAGCTTTCCATTTAATATATACACATTTAACTAATTAATTAATTATCCACTTAATATACCATACTAATTAAATTTACCTATTTATATTTTACACAACAATTAAATATTAACATTCAACATGCATCTCAATAATCCAGGGGTACAACCGGGGTACCCTCACACACACAAAAATAACTTATTTCCTCACCTAACCAGCGATTGTATTCCATCCCTTAAATATTGATGCTCTTTATCCGAAACCTATGTGAATTAATGTTGAATATAATTTTTACTAATTTTTGGGACACAATTATCATTCAAATTATTTATTTAAAAACACCGCTAAAATTATATAAAAAGGCTTTTAGAGATTACCAGCATCTAATATTTATATTTCAATTACACCATTAATATCAGCATGAAAAATCGAGTCTGGCATATTTTATCGATGAATAGTACCCATGGGCCCACATGTGGGGCCCGCTGGTGGGGTCCACGTGGGCCCGCCAAGTCACCTGTACAAACGGTGTTAGAATTAAATTCTGAAAACATCAACGGACTCCTCTCAAGCTCTAGATTACATATATATTATATATATAAAATAATAAACAGATTTAACAGAAATTGAGAAAATCTGTTTAGAATTTCTACCTCATATTTGGAAATTCTACCTGATAAAACCTTATTAATTGACCACTTAAAATGAAGGTTGAGAGACCAGGAATCCATAGAAGCTAGAATCATTTGATTTTAATTCCATATGTGAAAGTTATGAGAGTTAGAAAATTTGAGAGTTTTTTTTAAACCATCAAGAGCTTTCCGCTCTTCCTCCCTCTTTCTCTTTTAATATAAAATGGCAAACTACTATTTTAACCCCTAGATATTTTATAAAATTATAACTTAATCTTTATAGAATTTTTTCTTATATTTACACCCGGACTAAATTGTAAAAATTTTCTTTTGCAATAATATATATATAAATCCTCCAACTTACATTATTTTTAAATAATATTTTTTTAATGTTTTTATTATTTTAATTATGTATTATTATTATTTTTTTAGGATGTTACACACCACCTCACCCCTTAACATTATTTTTCAGGTTGTAGATAACACTTGTAGAATTTGGGAAGTCCACATGCATTTGCTGTAGAAGTTTTAAGGTTGGCTAATGGATCGATCATAAGCATACCTCATGCATTTTGGTTTGGATGTTATAAAAATGTTGATAGTTCTTGAGCTAACATATTTATGTTTGTATAAGTTAAATGATGATATGTAATAAGTTAATGTTGGTTTTCAATTTACCTTATGGATTGAATATGTTGAATTGAGTTATTTTGATGTTCACTGTTTTGGTAGAGTTTTAGGTTCCTTATACTATCTACAAAAATACTATTTATATGGTCAAATTTCTCAAGGTTAAAGATACAAAATGAGTATAAAATATCAGGTCATGAGCGTAAGAAGTTAGAGTTAAAGTACTACCTAGATCACTTACAGCACTGCCTCAAATTTTGGGACTGTTTTACCTCAGTTTATGAAGCAACTTGAAGCTAGTTAATCAACAGTATTTCCTCTAAATTTTAGACCATTAGATACCTCAATAAGTTCTCTAAAAGCCCTATAAAATTTGGCTCAAAATTAATTCGTTTAGGTGGTGAAATAACCTAAGATTTCACATGTGAATTACGGCTCTATTTTTACATGGTTGCTGCCCCAATAGTAACTTTTTTGTATTTGACTTTTATAATTTTTCTGAATTAATTTTTAAGGTCCATCTAAGTATATTATTATTGAATATAAAGTTAGATTGAAGAAGAAGTTCCTAAATTGACTAAAATAATTCAAATACTACAATTTGTTCAAATCGTTAGAAATTCATGATAGTTAAAATAGGTGTTACATAGTTAGTGATAGGGCATCGCCTCAGAAATAGCCCTTGCTGGCATGGCACGCACAACCCTTGCTGGCATGGCATCGCCTCAAAATAGTCCTTACTAGCACGACATCACCACAGAACAACCCTACGAGGCAACGATACGAGGCTCGCATAGTAGTAGTTCAGAGCAGCCCTACCATGAGGAAATGATACGATGCTGGCATGGCACCACCAAGCCTATCTTGTGTGCACCTAAAGGCAAATGAGGTATTACCTGCCTGGGTTTCTTTAACCCTAGCTCTATATGGGTCACCTTACCCCTTCCCAGCCAGAGATACTCAAAGCCGGCAACCCTAAGCTAGAGCGGACCACCAAGGGTATGCCAGATGTGCTGGCCAAAGGAGACGAGCTATATAACTAGCATTCCATACTTGACAATGAAAACATCCACTCTAGGTGGGTTGATGATAGCCAAAGGAGATCAACAGGTGTTCAAGAAGTCCAACATGGAAGTAAGAGGGAAGTCTGAGACATTAGTAGTTAAGGAGGTGTTACAACCATAACATGAAGGCAAATGTGATAAAGGCAATAGAACCGCTTATCTTAAAGAACAATCGCAAGACAGTGAAGGTGAGTAGAGATAAGAAACCAGAAATAATACAAGGGCATCTATCCTAGCTTATGGGGAGGGCACACCCCTACCTAAGATTTAGAACACATGAGTAATTGCACTTGAGTATGAAGCAGCACGAAGCAGACACGGGGGAGGTCCAGGGTCTGAAAGGAGACCCCATACGAGGCACAACTTCATCCATAAGATGAGATACGCTCTCGCACCTTAAAGGCACTACCTCGGATATAAAATGAGACATGTTCTTACATCCCTCAAGCTTTGCCTAAATCATAAGACTAGATATGATATCGCGAACCCAATGAGGCAACGGCCTCCACGTAAGATGAGACACGATCTCATGAACCTAATGAGGCAACGGCCTCCACATAAGATGAGACACGATCTCGCGAACCCAAGAAGGCAACGACCTCCACATAAGACGAGACACGATCTCGCAAACCTAATGAGGCAACGGCCTCCATATAAGACGAGATACTATCGCGAACCCAACGAGGTAACGACCTTCACAAAAGGCTAGATACGATGTCGTGAACCCAAGGAGGCAACGGCCTCCACATAAGACGAGATACAATCTCGCGAACCCAACGAGGCAACGGCCTCCACATAAGGTAAAATATGATCTCGCGAACCCAAAGAGGCAATGGCCTCCACATAAGGCAAGATATGATCTCGTAAACCCAAGGAGGCAATGGCCTCCACATAAGGCGAGATACGATCTCACGAACCCAAGGAGGCAACGACCTCCATATAAGGCGATATACGTTACGATCTAGCGAACCCAAGGAGGCAACGACCTCCACATAAGGTGAGATACGATTTAGCAAACCTAAGGAGACAACGGCCTCCCAAGGAGGTAACTGCCTCCACATAAGACAAGATACAATCTCGCGAACCTAACGAGGTAACGGCCTCCACATAAGGCTAGATATGGTTTCGTAAAAGAGGTAACATCTAGGCTTTGCCAAAAGAGAGACCTAGGCTTCACCAAAAGGTGAAATCTAGGCTTCAAGAGATCCAGGCTTCTCCAAGAGGCAAGCTCTAGGCTTCACTAAAAGAGACTACTTTTGCGCGATCCTAGCCTCCTCCCTCGTAGGGCAATTATCCTTAAGGCTCACCTAAGGCACACCTTGAGACTACCTTCGTTTGAACCTAGTCCTTATCTTGCTATCTTCGTTCGAAGCTAGTCCTTTCTCTCACAATACGACTCCTTTTCAGTCTCGCATAAGACATGAAGGGACACCAACTTCGAGAGAACCTAGTCCACTCTCTCTAACTCTCTCCCTAAAGAGATGAGCAAGTTGTACACGAGCCTAATCTCGCTGATCTAGCACTAAGGAGTATATCCTAAGAAATGTAATAAAGGGTGGACCCTAAGAAAAGAATCTAGGTCTACACGAATATAGTCCACACTCTTATGAAGCCTTCCTTGTAACATCCCCCCTAAGAAACGGAGCTTGCTCCAAGAAGAAGATCCAAAAAATAACACGCGAGACTACCTTTACGTAGACATAGTCTTGCTAGACTACCTCCATGATAATCTAGGCTCGCTAAGTCTCGCCTAGCGCATACATAGAGACTACTTCCATGCGAAGGTAGTCTCACTAGACTACCTCCATGCGAACCTAGTCTCACAATAACTACCTCCAGGTGAACCTAGCTTTACAAACACTATCTCCACGCGGACTAGCTTCGTTTGACTATCTTTAAGAAGATCTTAAAAAAATTCAATGAGGGACTACCTCCGCGCGAACCTAGCTTCGCTTGACTATCTCTAAGGAGATCTTAAAAAACATTCAATGAGGGACCTAGGTCTTACAAGACTACCTTCGCGCGAACCTAGTCCCTCCGAGACTACCTCCATGCGAACCTAGTCCATGCCAGACTACATTCGCGCGAACATAGCTTAAAAGAATTTTTTTTCTACGAGACCCACAACCTAAGATCGCTCATAAAAAATAAATAATAATAATAAAATTTTTGATGATAAATGAAGAATGACCTAGAAAGGCAAACTAGGAGAGGCTTCGCATAATCAAAGATCGATAGGAAGTTATGTAACACCCAAACTCAATATATATCCACATGAATATTATAACATATAATTAGCTTGTAATTAATATTGTAATTATTTGTAAGAATTTTTTTTTAAGTTGATACACATAATAAACAAAATTAAAAATTATAGTATTTGAATTATTTTAGCCTATTTAGGCACTTTTTCTTCAATCTAACTTTATATTCCTTAATAATATACTTAAATAGTCCTTAAAAATCAATTTAGAAAAATTATAGAAGTCAAATACAAAAAGTTACTATCGAGGCAGAAAATTAGTTGTCATAAGGCGTGGTCACGCCCTATCAAAGGTAATCTTTTAGTGTAAAGAACATCAAACTCTCAAAACTCAACAAAAGAGTATAACATAATGTGCATACTATTCCATCTTTTAAATTCTCACATAATCTTGTATATTTATATACCAAATAGTCAAAATCAGGGTCAGATGATCATTTTGTATAAGACGTGGTCACACCTTATTAGAGTTAGTCTTCTGTTATTTTTGAAGACAACAAAACTTTACAATCTCAATCCAAATTTTTTTTTACCAAGGAATATATCCAAACATTAAAGCTTGTCATCTTAAGTAAAACTAGCAAATTCATACAAACACATAACTTACATATACATATACATGAATTCAAACATACATATTCTAACCTAACTAGCATCACACGCTTCTATACATATATACAATACAAGTTCTTACACCACATACATACACACAAACTTCCCAAAATGCCTCTTATGCTCATGACAACTCCTTTGGCCAACCTGATAAGGTTGTTTGATGCAAAGATTTGAGCAATGCACTGATACACTATCTACTATCTTGCTTACCTGGGAAAAATTGCCAAGGGGTGAGCTGGCAACTCAATAAGTATTTAATCAATTAAGCTAAGAATACATTAAGCTGAACTTTCCAAACAAACAATTATCACATATTTAACACAACAAATATACAATCAAAATCAATCCCAACATTCAAAGTTAAACCAAGGCAATTCTCAACCAATTTAACATCTCAAACCATTAACCAATTTCAATTCATATCAATTCTCATCAAGTTAGGTTCGGATTACTCAACCTCACATCTCCTCACGTTTATTTCCATTTCATCATATAATTTAACATTTAGGTGGCCACCAATGAGACTATCCGCCTGGCTCAGTCTCGCCATCTCACACATATGGGTAGCTATCCACCCAGCTTAGCTTTCCCGATCACACGCATATCACATCTCATGAGTCATCCTTTCCTCAATCATAATTACAATCACAACCAATCTTCATCTCAACATATCACAATTTTCATCATCATTCTCATCATAATCAATTCACAACTTTCTCAATTCAACCAATAACTCATTCAAATCACAATCTCACAATTCAACATCATCTCATCCAATTTACCCTTTCACAATACAACCAATATCATACTATCAACAATTCAATACACAATTCAACAACATCTCAACCAATTACACAAATACACAATTCAACCTAAAACATCGCAATTAAAGAAACATAACAATTTCAACTTAATATACACAATTTTTAATCAATTAAATACTTACAAAAGGTGAAGAATAATCAAATAAGCCTATTAGCCTTCCTTTACAACCTCTTCGCCTTTAGTTTTCACTAAACATAATAATACAATTAACAAATCATTCAATAACATTACAATATCGAAACATACAATTACTACTTAATAATCTCTCCAAAATATACTAATAAGATGTTTATGTAATTATAAACAAAAACCCCCAAAATTCTATAACCCTAATGTTGACCTATTTGGGCAACTAATCCTTGTTTTGATGTTGATCATAAACCTAAGTCCAAGTAATTAACATCAGCTTTTATTTTAATCCATTTTCAGAAAGTTTTAAGTCTTTGGGTACCTAAGTCTTTGATGAATCAATGTTGCTAGGTATGTTTGATGTCCATAAGGCCAAAAAAACATGAAATACCAAGAGGGGGGTGAATTGGTGAAGAATTAAAAAAATTAGAGAGAAAGGAGATGAAGTAGAATGAACACATAAGGATTTATAGTGGTTCGAATCCAACTTGTCCTACGTCCATTCTCCCAAAGACATCTTTGGGGTTCCACTAACTACAATAGTGATATAAGGGATTTCAAGGCTATCTCAAACCTTTATAATGAGTTTTACCCAAGGCTCACTCACAAACCCTAGTGTTTCCAAAAGGCTAACACCAAACCTTTACAATGAGTTTTACAAATGGCTAACTCACAACCAACCCTAGTGTTTCCCAACTCACAAAGAATTGACACCAGTACAATGGATAACTATTACACTCAACCCAAGCAACAAATGCTCTAGAGTTTTAACTACCCAAAACCAAACAACCAAATAATTACAAGTGATTGAAAAATAATTTTACAAGAGTTTGGCTATCAAAGGAATTAATATTCTTCCATGAAGATCATTTATGATGGGTATTTATAGCCAAAATACTCAAAACTAGCTGTTAGAAACAACCCCAAAGGTGTCTCTAACGTCTAGTTACTTTTATATTAAATGCATTAAAAACTGTCAGATCGCGGGCGCGGTTCCATCAGTCACGGGCACGATCTGTCCAACGGCGAGTTTTTTAGAGACTCCCTGGAATGTCATGGGGGCGACATCTCTAACCGTGGGCGCGGATTCACTGGGCAGGGGATGCCTTTGAGAGCGGCTCTCTTTTTTATCAAACCGCAGGAGTGATATCTCTAACCGCGGGTGCAAAATCACCGGGCAGAGAATGCCTTTTGAGAGCAGCTAGATTGCCATGAGGAGCGGCTTGATTTGCTTTGAGGAGTGGCTTCTAGCTGATCAAATCGCGGGGGCGATTTAGTCCATCGCGGAAGCGAGCTCGAACCTTCAGATAGGGGCTCTCTGTTTCTCAAATCACGAGTGCGACTTGGTATGTCGCGGGCACGGATCTAAGTGTACAGAAGCCTTCTAAGTTTTCACCAAAAAGTCTGGGTGCGATTTCCTTTTCGCGGGTGAACTATGTAGCTAGTCACAGGGGCGATCTCCTCATTGCGGGTGCGATATATTGCCACGAGTGTGGATCCCCTTATCACGGGCGCGGTTTATAGGAGTCATTCAAAGCTAGCTTGGTTGAAAACCTACACACTTAGGAACTTTGTTAGACAAAGATAAATGGTTGTTAAACTCAAAATAAGATGGATTGATGCCACTAAAGCCAACAATGTGTCTTTTCATTCTTAGGGGAATCGAGATGTGCACCATGTAAGATATTCCTGATGCCGGTTCAGGTGGCGACTCATTATTAGCTCCCTCATGCTAAATGCACAGTGTCGCAGTCGTCAGTCAGGTTAGGACTCTATAGTTTGGCTACTCCACTAGGGACTTAGACTACTGATTCATGTGATTCTAGCCACTTCTTATTATTATTCCAGACTCTAGTTTCCTTGCATTGCATGCTTGCATTAAAACACCCTACCTCATGGGTACCATTGGTCAAGCTGCCCTAATTTTCAATGTGCACTTCTTGGGTGGCGAAATCAATGACTACCACTCATAAATGGAATTGTCGCACTATTATTTACCATCATAGTTATGGTTAATGGGTGATAGTTAATTGGAAATTCTGAGCTGAATGTCCCACCATCGCTTGAATCTTTTTTGAAAGAGGGAGATGGTTAATGAGAGTTCACCTTCTATGGGAACCTCTTGTAGACTGAACTGACTAAAGCTATGTAATGACTTTAGCAACTTCCACTAGGACTTACCAAATGTTGTTTGCTTATATGATGCCATGAAGCCATTATTTTGACCTAGTCTAGTGTTATTGTTCTTGAATTAAACCTCTGATTGCTACCTATGGGGGTGTCAAGTGTTAGTCTAAATGAACCTGACTAATGAGGCCTTACAGCATGGGATCAGTTAGGGTTTAAGAAGAGTGACCTTTGACTATTACCTATGTTTAAGGGACGTTGGTGCATCGATCTAATTATACTTGATTGATGCTAAGGTGACCTTAGAATATGGGAAACATCAAGGACTCGTCAAGAGCAAAGACATGGGATAGGGACATGATGATGACTTATTATTTGGTTTGGATGTTGAGAGCTTGTTGCTATGCAAATGTGCATACTACGTCAACAATAGCATCCCCTGTTGATGCGAAGGCCCAAACCCATTCCTAGGAATTTTGACTTGCCAAACGAACACGTGTGTGGGAGAAATAAGGTTGGAAGGTCTACCACTTGGTAGTAAGTGTGATTGACTAATGTTTGTTACTTGTGTTGGTTATTCCATGAATTCATACATCCTTGCATACATAGCATAGCATGCTAACCCCTTGTTTTGCAGCATCATGAATCCCCTTAGGAAGGCCCTAATCAACACGCACTTTCAAGCAATTCGGAACCTGGTCCAAACTGAAATTCGAAAAGCTCTGCAAGAAGAAAGGCAAAAGAGTGAAAGGATGATGCCACCACTGCCAGGAGACTCACTCCCACTTGATTTTGAGATGCCCCCTATGGAGAGGTTCAATGGCACTTCGGACCTGAGACTTCACGTCATGCAATTTGACTTCATCTTGGAGGTAATGCTCCTTACGCCAACACAAGCACTGAAAGTGTTTCCTTCGAAGGAACTGCTTTAACATGGTACCAGGCGCTACCTTTCAAGGTTCAAAATGATGCCAGATTGCTTAGAGATCGTTTTAAGGATTTCTTCCTCCTAAAGACAGGGGAGACAGTCTCAGAGATTCCGCAGGACGTTCCAGTGATTGATATGAGCCGATCGTTGTCAGATAATTTTAACTATCTGTATAAAAAGAGGCTACTCATTCGTAAAGTTTCAGGACCCCCTAGCTTAACAGTGCAGTAAGGACCTGATGCGTGGAGGTACTGTAAGTATTGTGTTTACTTGGGATATCATGCTGATCACCATGGTGTGTTGAGAGAACTTCTGGATGTAATCATTACCAGAGATAAGCTGGAAGAAAAAGAACCTGGGAAATTCTACAAACCTAAGACTCCCAAAAGGAGAGTGATCCCTAGGGATGATCTGTTTAGAGGAAGCTGGAAAGGTTCAACACAAGATTTATTTAAATGGATGCTCACTAGAGGACTCATTCCACAGATGATACACACGAGGCCTCTCCCAGACATGAATACTCCTTATTGCCAGTTTCATCACCATAATGGACACTATTTGGAAGAATGCCCAACTTTCATTTTTGAGTTCCAAAAGCTTGTTCAATAAGGAGTGATTATAGATGTTGGTCAAGGAATGTGGGGTTTCGCTGATGAATGGATTCTCGTTAATGAAGGGTTATTGGGAGACTCCACTGCTTTAGAGTTTACAGAAGATGAGAATTGCTGGATGAGAGATTATTTAATCCGGTATCATGCTGATGAGATGCCAGCCCTACTACAGTTCATGGAAGATCAACAAGAAAAAGAGCTGAAGAAGAATGGCAGAACAGAAGACATGGGAATCTGAGGCATCATCCAAGATCCTGGCTGCTTCATAGGATTTAGAAATCTTTGTTTGAGTAGATTTGCTTAGTAGTTTATCTAGACCTTCTCCTTAAAATAATGATTAATAAAAAGCAGCCTCTTTTTTTCTGTTTTCTTTTCTAAAGTCAATGATATGAATGTTGATTTTGCTTACTTGTGTGATGTTTTACCTGATGGCACTGTGCATTACATAGATCATACCATAAGTATTTTTGACATTAATTCTGTGCAAACTCATTTTATTAATCTTGTCACAAAAGATAATTTAAAGGAAATAGCACTTGAATTTGATATTACTGCTAATGAGAGAGAAAATTTTGAAAAAATATTAAATAAAAGAAAAGGAGTATTTACATGGACATATGACGACATGCCTGGTATAGACAGAAACATTGTAGAACATCATATCCCTATAGATCCAAACAAGAAGCCAGTTAAACAGAAGCTGCAAAGACTCAAACCAGAATGGGCGAAGCTTATCAAGGAAGAGGTTGAGAAGCAACTCAAAGCCAGGTTTCTAGAAGTTGTCAACTATCCAGAATGGTTAGCCAACATAGTCTCGGTACCCAAGAAAGATGGAAGGGTGAGAATGTGTATAGACTATAGAGATCTAAATAATGCATCGATGAAGGATGATTTCCCACCACCCCATATTGATGTTCTGGTTGATAGTGCTGCATCAAGCATCATGTATTCCTTGATTGATGGGTTTCCTGGCTACAATCAAGTCATGATGGCACTCATAGATAAGATCAAGAAAGCCTTCATCACGGAATGAGGTATCTATTGAGTCATGCCATTCAGATTGAAGAATGTGAGGGCAACCTACCAAAGGATGGCCACAACTCTGTTCCATGACATGATGCACAAAGAAATCGAGGTCTATGTGGATGACATGATGGTCAAGTCATCAACCAGGGAATGACACTTTGAAGCATTGGATAGATTCTTGGCAAGGGTCGAGAGGTACAATTTGAGGCTCCAAAGAAATGCACCTTTGAAGTAACTTCAGGGAAGCACCTTGGACACATGGTAAGTCAGAGGGGAATTGAAGTGGATCCAGACAAAGTGAAAGCCATTCAAGAAATGCTAGCACCCAAGACTGAGAAGGAAGTGAGAGGATTCCTGGGGAAGGTCCAATACATTAGCAGGTTCATCTCTAGATTAACTACAATCTGTGAGCCCATCTTTAAGCTACTTAAAAAGGGTCAGAAGATAGAATGGGATGAACAATGTCAAATAGCATTTGATAAGATCAAAAATACTTGATGAGCCCACCTGTTCTGCAACCACCAAGAGCAGGAAAGCCATTAATATTGTACTTGGCCTTGGAAGATGATGCTATAGGAGCCATGATAGCATAAAAGGACGAGGACGAAATTAAGCACGCTATCTACTATCTTAGTAGGAAGTTGTTATCCTACGAAGTAAAATACGACATTGTTCAGAAAACCTGCTTGGCGGTGATATGGACAACAAGGAAGCTGAGATACTACTACCAATCCTATAGGGTTCAAGTTGTGACAAAGGTTGATTTGCTACACTATTTGTATGAAGCTCCGGTACTAGTGGGAAAGCTTGCTAAATGGTTGGTGTTGCTGACAGAGTTTGACATCCAATACTTGACCAAGAAGACCATCAAAGGGAGAGCTGTAGCAAAGTTTCTAGCCCTTAATCCTATATAAGGGCAGGAAACATGGGAATATGATTTCCCTGATGAGTCTTTAAACTTGATTGAAGAAAATGGGTGGAAGCTCTACTTCGACGGGGCAGTCAACCAGAAAGGAGCCGGAGTGGGGGCAATCTTGATCACACTAGAGAAAGGGAACATCCCTTTGGCCAAGAAGCTGGATTTCAAAGTTACTAACAATATGGCAGAGTATGAGGAATGTGTGTTTTGTTTAGAAGCAGCAATTACAGCAGGAGCAAAGAATCTCACCATTTATAGCGACTCAATGCTTATAATCAACCAAGCCTCTGAGAACTGGGAGGTCAATGATGAGAAGCTAAAGCCTTATGCTGAGTACATTCATATGCTCACTCTGAGTATTGTGAATTGTACTTTTACGCACCTACCAAGGGAAGAGAATCAAATGGCTGATGCACTTGCAACCCTAGCATCTATGTGGGATAATCCAGAGAATGTAGCTATGAAGCCACTAGTGATATGCAGATCAAGGATTCCTTATTACCAGGGGGAATGAGTCATGATTGTATATGGGCCAAAGGAAAAGTCATAGTTTTACGAAGTTCTGAGATTCTTAGAAAAAGGAGAATACCCAGAAGGAGCTTTGGGAAAGAAGAGGCATGCTTTGAGGGTTACTTCAAGGAATTACACTTATCACGAAGGAATGTTGTACGGACGAGCTCCAAATAGGATATTGCTTTGATGCCTTGATCAAGATGAAGGGGTTTGCGGGCCTCACATGAATGGGCACACTTTGGCAAAGAAGATAGTCCGACAAGGGTACTACTGGGACTCTATGGACAGAGATTGCATAAAGCTAGTCAGAAAGTGTTATGAATGCCAACTGCATGGGAATTAGATTCATCTGTCACCTACCAAGCTACACAACTTAACATCTCCTTGGCCTTTCTCAGCTTAGGGGATCGACATCATCAGAGAAATAAGACCAACAGCTTCTAATGGCCATAAATACATTATTATGGCCATAGCGTATTTCTCCCAGTATGTTGAAGTAATCTCACTGCCAACAGTTACTACAAAGAACATGGCTGAATTCATCAACAAAAAGCTCATCAAAAGATTTGGGCAACCTCGTCACATAGTCTCGGACAGTGGAGTTCAGTTCCAAGGGGAAACAACAAACCTGCTAGAAGAAAAGGGGATTGAATATCACAGGTCATCACCTTATAGACCTCAAGCCAACAAAGAGGTGGAAGCAGTTAACAAGACTATCAAAAAGATCCTGGCTAAGATGGTGAAGGCTTACAAAGATTGGGCAAACAAATTACCCTTCACTCTCATGGGTTACAACACAACCATGAGGAATGTAACAGGGGAAACTCCCTATTCTTTGGTGTTTAGAGGTGAAGCTGTATTGCCAATTAAGACCCAGGTTAGATCACTAAAAGTGGCCTTAGAAGTAGAAATTCCAGAAGCACAATGGGCTGAATCGAGATACAAATAACTATTATCGTTAGAGGAAAGATAGAAGAAGGCTCTGCACCATACTCAAGTGAATCAACAGAGGATAGCCAGGGCATTTAACAAAGGAGTCAGAGTCAGGCCAATCAAAGAAGGAGATTGGGTGTTGAAGCAAGCTAGGCCAATTCCTTTTGACCCAAGAGGAAAGTTCAAGCCAAACTGGGAAGGCCCATATCTGGTCAGGAAGATTATGTCCAAGGGTGCTGTGAAGATCTCAGATCTGGAAGGGAACGAGTTTAGAGAACCATCAACCTGGATTGTCTTAAGAAATACTACCTTTAGAAAAATGTATAATAATAAATAGAAGCCCGATAAGTTGAAAATCTGTCTGGACGGCTCATGCAAAAATTAGGGTGCCCGCTGGAGTGAAAACCTTATAAAAAGGCATTCCAATCAAAAGTTAGGGCAAGCCTGCTAGGGTGAAAACCTCAAAAAGAGGCAGTCTAGGCAAAAATAATGAGAGAAGAAAGTAAGATAGCAGTAATATCAAATGTAATTTGTTAAAGTACACTTATTGTGCTAATATTAATAAAACAAACCTTGCATTAGAAAATTGTCAAACCTACTTATGATATTTGATTCTATGTTTGCATAACTAAAAAGATAAAACATTGCATGAATAAAGTAAATAGTTATGAGACTTAATTTTTCTTGTTCCATTTGATATTGTTAAAACTAGCTTCTAATGCATTTCTTGAGTCTTCTCTAGCTCTCTTTACATGATTTATGTTACTTATATCGTATAACTTAGCATTTCTACCATCACCATCAGACAGTTCAGCCAGCACAGTAAATTCAATCAAAGGGACAGCACTTGCCAGATCAACTCAAGCCTTATAATCATCATCAGTGTAACTCTGCTAGTGAAAGCCAGAGTCCTCATGATAGTCCTGCCAGCCCAATAAATACGACTATCCCTAAGGAAGTAAGGGGGTAACAACATAAGGTGTGAAAGTAGGAACAATAGCCAGAGACTCTAGAGTACGAGGTCATGAATCTTGCCTAAAATCCCCTCAAACTCTTCAAACAGGGGGCAGAGCTCAACCCGTGGCATCTGGGGAAGTTCAGAGTCCAAAAGGAGTAAAAAATGAAGTAGAAAGTCGTAACTAATCGTATCTGCAAATGGAATGACACCAGTAACCAAGATTTTAAGGATTGGGGGATTCTAAGCATATCATTTCATGCATACATCATAGGAAAAATAGGAAAACATGCATCATAAAATGTATATATGTACATAGATCATAAAGTGCAGGTACATATCCAAGAGAACAAGAAAAAAATAAACAAAGTATCTCCAGAATAGTTCAAACAAGCTAGAGAAAACAACATCTAAGGCTCTCCATTGTCATGGTCTGCCTCCTGATGAGAATAATCTCTAGCAACAGTTGTATCGACAGGGCCATCCACATCCTCATCTTGATCACCCGAACCCAAAGTTGCAGCTGCCTCCAACTCATGGAGACGAGTCCTCAAGTAATGGTTCATCTATGAGGCACGCTCGTAAGTTGATCGCCAAGCATCACAAGCCTCAACAGTGAGAGCCTTACTAGCATGATAATAGCCAGCAAGACGAGTAACCTTAGTAGTCGGGATCTGAGAAAGAAAGCAAGTCAGAAAAACATAATCAAATCCAGAAAAGCACCAAATTTGAGAAACTTACATGAGTACATGCTGGAGAAAAAGTGATGAAAGATGAAGCAGGAGTCAGAGTTCACTCCACAATACCAGTAGGAGAATGGTAAAGCACAGTATGACCTGGGAAAAAAGTGATCACACCAGGAATGTAGTCAGCAGGGTCCTCTGGAGGATGCCTATGAACTGGTCGCTGAGACCGCTGACGGGTAACTCTAACCCCAGGTATGGTCCCAGTCATCAGAGGTGGTAAAAGACTAGGCCCAACCTCATTACTAGCAACAGGAGGAACCCCAATTGACTCGGGGGCATCCTCAGCCTGAGTTTCCCTAACTTCTAGAGCATCAATGTTCTCATCATTATCAGAATCCCCAGGGATAGTGAAAGTAACAATGTCATCTCGCGCCTGCATATGCTAAGATCAGCACTTAAATAAAAGGTTCAAAGTAGATGAGACTTAGAAGATCAACGCATACTTGAGCTAATCTCTGCTCGGACAAGGGAAGTCGAGGAAGACACCTCTTCAATAAGAATTTAGCGTAAGCCTTGGATCGAACCAAGAAAAGAGTACAGGAAGCCCTAGCAAGTGCTCGCTCCAAAGCCTCACCAACCAGGGTATGACCCAGAACATGTCTGTCGAAGGAAGGACGGGTACTCTGTGTATTTGCCTAGAGTACTGGCGGTCAACTCTCTCACCGAGATACCACATCCGCATCCCAGGGCCCTCATGCAGGATCCTCAACCAATCCTTCAGTCTACTGGCATACACATATCTGGGAAAGTTCTTTGCATTGCCCAGCCAGTCAACATCAATCTGCAAAAATGAAGCAAACAGGTAAGTTTTTGAAAGCTTTCAAAAGTTGTTTTAAACTAACAAGTTTGCTTCTTTTGTTACATCATCATTAGTTAGAGCATTAAGAAGAATACAATGCTCGTGAACTGAAGTCTCATGGGTCGGTGACCGATTCATGGCCCAACGACTCAGAAGTGGAAGGATAAGTGTGAACTGCTAAATCAAGCCAAGTTTGATGGCCCAAACCTGTAAAAAGAGAAAAGAAAGTTAAAAGTTAAAAGGAAAAGTGGAAAATAGAGCTGATGGAGCTGACAGGACTGTGCTGGGCTGGATTTGGGCTGTGGTCTAGTATGGTAGGAATGTGGTGGTTGAGGTGGTAGTTTGTGCCGGCCCAAGGGGTTGTGGTTGTGTTGGTCTTCCAAGTTAATCCTGCACAAGTAGGGAATGGTCGGACAGGACAAGTGTTCCGGGTCTAACTCCGACGCTCAAGTTAGTTGAAGGTATTTAACATAGTAATTAATGAGCTAGAAGTTGGAATCCTTTACCTGTAGAATCTTTAGGTATTTATAGTGTTCTTGTGTATGATGTGTCACCTTGGGGACTTGCCATGTGTCTTAGCAAAGCTGTGGTAGTGTTTAGTGTGGTTTGCTTTTGGGCTTTTGTTGGGCTCTTGGGCCTACTCTATCACTAGTCCCCCCCTATGAGAAAACGGTTCAGGTAGACATTTATGTCTTTAGGTATGGTGATAAATGTGGGTGGGAGTGGACAAGTGTTCAAAATTGTCATGAAAAGATGAAAATGGTGTTAATTCAAAGTGTTGGGTGGGGTTGGGCAGGGTTATTTTGGTCCCATCGACATGCTTAAATACTCGAGAGGGAGTTTGCGTTTTTCTACTTTTGACATTTGCCCTTAGATTTGGTTTTTCTTTGTAGCGAAAAAATTTGTTTAACTGCCTTCTGCGTTGTTTTATGGCTTGTGCATTGTTTTATGGCCCGTATCAAGCGTATGGCAAAGCATGTGCGTCCTACTCATATCAATCCTCCCAATTGGAACACTCTCTGTCTTAAAATGAATACTTGGGAGTGCTTCATTACTCATGCCGACTTGGAAAGCTGGTGTCATGTTTATCACATTCCTGATGATTTCATTTTGTCTTGTCCCAGGCATGATGTTTCTGCTCTGGTGAGTTCCTGACCGACAAAGATAGTTTTTTTATTTTGAGCAGCTCTAGTTTGGTTTGTGGTTTTCGCTTCCTTACATCATCTCATCTTTTGGCCAAGATTTCTGTGTTCCTTTATCCTAAGTGCATCCAAATATAATCTATCTATTATTAGCGCTCTATGAACTTTTTTAGGAGCAGAAAGAGCTTCTGACCACTGACCATGTTCTTCACCACTATTATCCTACCCATTGCGGTTCTAGTGCTTTTGTTCTGTTAAAGACTAGGCATTTTTTCTTTTGCCAGATTAGAGTCTGACATTGGAACCTCTTGGGGGGGAGGTATGCTTACATTGAGCATGACGATTACAATGATATGCCTAAGCAATGGAAAGCCACACTCGCTGATCGTCGGACCGACAGTCCTACGCCTCATGAACTTGTGTTGTACGACAAGATTAAAGAGACTATTCAACAGAGAAAGCATTATGCCAAAGAGTTAATGAGGGCGCTAGTCCACCGGGAGGAGAGTGCATTAGGGATTTCTAGACAACCCCAGCTTGCTTTATATGAGGATCAGAACCATGTTGCACGCCTACTTTATGACGGTGAAAATATTTCTGACCCCTTTGATTTGGGTGTGGCGAAGGGGTTGATGCAGTATCCCCAATTTCAGTCCTTTCGAGGATCTTTAGCTCCGACTGGCGGTTCTTTATCAGACAATATTTGTCATGTCGATAATTCCATGGATTGGATTGATGGGTGGTTATCTGCTTCTAGTCGAAAAGAGTTGCCTCGGCCTTCTCCATTGGCTCTGGAGAGAGGGAGAGACCTTCGTCTGACACTCTGAGGGAAAGAGTGGAGGTTGTAGATATTTCTGGTTCTCCCGATGGTCTAAGGAAAATGGATCCACCTCCTATTATTTTTACTAACCCGTCTAAAACAATGGGTCCCCCTCCGACCACTAATGGCCCTGCAGCTGGAAGAGTTACTAAAGCTAGTCACCTTGGTCCTCCTATCGTCTCTACTACAATAGCTATTGCAAGAACAATTCCTACTAGCCATATACCACTTGCTCAGGCAGATCTTAAAAGGAAACGAACGGTTGCGGCTAGTAGTTCTGGGAAGAGGTTGCCGCCTAAAATGACGGGGGAGGATGAAGATGATTTTAATCGGCTTCCTTTAGGCAGTAACTATTGGGACCCTCATATTGGCAAGGAAATTATGCACTTCATCTCGCAGTGTCGTGGTCCCAGTTGATGGCAGGAGGATTATACGCCAAACACTTTGTGTCGGGGTAGAATTAACCACAAACTGGAGGAGATGGAGGGTGTTTTGATGCTAGACAGTTATCACCGACGAACCTATCATAAATCCCTTATGCTGGATGGGGAAAAATTAAGTTGGGGAGGTAGCTCTTGAAACTTCAAACCCAGCTCCACGCGGCCAATACTGCTCTACCTAGCCTTGAAAAGATCCAGGCTGAGAATGAGGAATTGAAGAAAAGGTTAGCTGCTTCCCAGAGTGAGGTGGATGACTTAAATAACCGTCTTCTCCTATTCTTGACGGTCTAGAGGTGGTGGTGATAGCTGGTACAAGTGTTAGCCCACCTCAACCTATCGTTGAGGGGCCCCAGGCAACGCTGCTTTAGATAGAGCTTGCCCATGTCCGTCAGGAGATTGAGGATTACGGAGCAAAACTTGCTCGCGACAACGGACAGCTGATAGTTGAGAACTTGTCTTTATATAGCAAGCGGCTGGAAGATCTTTATCGAGTTAAGTTTCCAGACGGTGATTTTTCTTTCTTCTCGGAGATAGATAAGCTATCCGTAATCCAGGAGTGTGGTGAAAGGTTTGTGAGGCGGAATGAAGGAAAATAATTTCATGTAATTATGTATGTTTTTAATGTATTCATTAATAAAACCCATTTATTTTTGTTCTCTTAGATGCTCTAGTTTTTCCCTCCTTTTTGTATTCCTGACCTTTGGGTTGTTTGTGCCCTTCCACTTGATTTTTTGACGTGGCACCATTTTAGCTTTAGGGCAGTTGTATAGTTTTTCCTTTCAGCACGTTCTCCTACTACAGCATTAAATAGGGTCGGTGTGTTTAAGATAATACCCTCTTCTTCCTTTGGAAACTGAAGAGTTAGTGTTGGCTTTTTGAGGCATGAGAGTAGTATATATAGTGGCATTATGTTTGTAACTTTTCTTCACTTTTGTGATTTTTCCTTTTGGAGTGATTTCTTCCACCTCAACTAGAGATCATTGTTTGTCATTGCTCTTCATACTTCTTTTATTTGGTAAGTTCTTATGGCTGAGAGTGTGTCTAGGGGTTATTCTAGGTCTTCAGGTAGTGGTGGCAATGGTGGTGGTTCCCTTCAATCTTTGCCGGTTAAAAGAACCGGCAACCCTTAAGATTTAACTCTTGTTAGACCGGTTGCTTCTGCTGCAAATGTCAAAGCAACGGGTGAAGCGGGTGAAGTTATGCCATTACAGGATACTGGGAATTCATCTACGGCACCTCGAGAGCCAGATACTGATTTTGGGGTAGCTTCTGTCGTCAATGAGGATCTGGTCGTCGTTACTGGCCCTCTTACTGAGTCCTTTGCCCAGCATAGGAGTTGCATCAGCGGGGTTGAGCTAAAAACTCATTGGCATTATTTTTCTGCTGGCTTTGAGCTGTTGACATTAAGTGACTGCTGTTCGTATTTAGATACTTATGGGTCGGGGTCAGCAGTTGTGGCGGTGGAATAGTTGGAAGGCGGTCTTCGATTTCCTTTATATCAGATTTTTATCGACTTATGTGTTGCGTATAATTTTCCCATTTTTAAAGTCAATACATGTGTTTTGCCCATATAGACAAGTACATAGCCTCATTTTCATTTATAGCATAAATGCATTTTTTAGAAAATATTTTGGAGTGTTTAAGTTCTTGGGGGATATGTATGAGAAGAGTAATATGATTATATAGTTTGTTTATGAGTTATATAT
>CANYLF010735129.1:0-10077 GCA_948193215.1 Bocquillonia castaneifolia
ATGACTCATCCTCACCAAATCATTTTCTTATTCATTTACAAATATAAATAGGTGGCCACCGACGAGACTATCTCACCGGCTCAGTCTCGCCATCCCTCGACAGGCAGCTATCCCATCGGCTCAGCTTACTCGAAACACACAATCCTTTTTCCCCGGGTCAATCCATGCCCATTTCAAACACAATCACAACCAATTCAACTCACAACACATCACAATTTTCCAATCCAGCTCACAAATTCACAAGTCAGCCAATTCCACATCACCACACATCATAATCAATTTTGATAATTAGTTAAATTATCTAAAATAAATGTTAAAAGAAAGGTAACCCGATCACATCTTTTTCAATTTCTCATCTTTTCATTTGGAACAACCTCTTGTTGTTTAATTATAAATCATTCATTTTTCCATCTCATATTTTGGGTTACCAATTTCTAACAAATCATTTAAACAATCAAACTCATTACCAAAACAAACCAACTAGCTCATCTCATAATCGTAATATCATTTTCTTTCAATAGTTTATTAAACTTTCACAATTCAATTAACTAAAATCTTCATTTACTAATACCAAATTAATCCATCGTAAATATAGCAAAATAGCACACACAGTAATTTTCCATTTATTATACACAAATTTAATTAGTTAATTAATTACCCACTTAATATACCATAATAATTAATTTCACCAATTTATTTATGTCACACAACATATCAACATTTAGTATGCAAAACTCAATAATCTAGGGGTACAACTGAGGCATGCTCACACACATAAAAATAACTTATTTTCTCATCTGACTAGTGATTATATTCCATTCGCTCCAATTCCGATGCTCTTTATCTAAAACCTATACGAATTAATGTTCAACATAATTTTAACTAATTTTTGGGACACAATTATTATTCAAATTATTTATTTAAAAATACCGCTAAAATTATATAAAAGGCTTTTTTAGAGATTACCGGCATATAATCTTTAGATTTTAATTACACCATTAAGATCAGCATAAAAAATCGAGTCCGACATATTTTGTCCATGAATATTACCTATGAATAGTACCCGTGGGGCCCATAGGTGGGGTCCACTTGTGGGGCCCGCTGGTGGGGTCCATGTGGAGCCCGCTAAGTCACCTGTATAACGGTGTTAGAATTAAATTCTGAAAACACTAACGGACTCCTCTCAAGCTCTAGATTACAAATATATAATCAGTTTTATAAAATAATAAACGAATTTAACAAAAAATAAGAAAATCTATTTAGAATTTTCTTACCTCAGATCTGAAAATTCTACCCGGTAAAACTCTATCAATTGACCACTTAAAATGAAGATTGAGAGACCAGGAATACATAGAAACTAGAATCATTTGATTCTAACTCCATATGTGAAAGTTATAAGAGTTAGAAATTTGAGAGAATTTTTTTTTAATGATGAAGAAGTCAGGCCTTCTCTTCTCTAATAATAATAATAATAAGAATAATAAAAAGATGATAATGATGTTAATGATGATGGTGTATTATAATAATAAAAAATAGTAATAATAATAATATTAATAAAGATGATGATGATGTGTATGGTTAATTACTATATTAACCTTCAGATATTTTATAAATTACAACTTGATCTTTATAAAAAAATTTCTTAGAATTACATTCAGACTAAATTGTAAAAATTCTTTTGAATAATATTTTTAAATCTTTTAAAAAATTTTTATTATACATTATTTTTTAAAGTGTTACAATATATATCATTTTCTTTAATTAAGAAAAAAAGTTAATTCTAACACAGTATAATATAGATTTTTTTTTTATGAAAATGTGCTACTTATAGACTCATCAACACACATTTGATCTCGTTACATATCTACATTTAATCATATTTTCAATTTCAATGAACTCATAGCCGATTATGATGGGATGTTCTATCTTATTTTTACTATTTTAATAAATTGCTATAATGATAAAAATGTGTCAATTTTTTTTTCTTTCCCATCTTATATGATTGTCTTTTGTTTATAAAAAAGGAAACGAATTTCAGTTTAAAAATTCTGTTATTCTTTTCAAACATTGGAAGAGGCTTACCTCTTTTAATATTTCTCCACATATTGTTACACAAATGGCATAGGTACGTTTAGACTAACTTTAAAAAAAATAATAAAACCATCTTCTAAGAAGATGCATTCGCAGTTTAAACGTTATTCAATCGAATTTCTCCTCTTGTGAAAGATAACATTGTTTACTCTTCTCCATGACGGGCATTAGCATAAAGATTTTTTTTTTTTAATAAAAAGTCAGTAATTACATAGATACAACTTAGGGAGGTTTGATCAACTTAATTAAAAATAGAAGGAACATTCTTAATGTTTGATTGATGTAAATTGAATGAAAATCATCCATTTCTCCCACTCATGAGGAACGAATTTTTCATTTTTATCAGAATCAAGTAAAGCTATCATTAGTCGGTAATGGTCAAATTTATATAAATTTACATGTAATGTTTATATTCACAAATAAAATATTTTAAATAATAAAAATAATAATTATAATTAATATTTTGATAATAATAAATAATTAAAACATTTTCATTCCATTTTTTATTCTTTTTGTTTTCATTCCTTCTCATTTCTGTTTCTATTTTGATTCTCGACTTTAAACCAAACCCCCTTACTCTTTTTTTTTTTTTTTCCTCTATAAGTATAAAAAATAGGATAATAAATTAACCATTTTTAGAAAAAAATATATTTTTTAAAAATATTTTGAAAAATAATTTACTTCTTTGTTATGGTAATAACATCAATCAAAAAAATATTTAAAGAATATATTTCGTATTTCAAGTGTATTAAAAATAGAGCAATTTCCTTTTATATAAAATTTTAATTTGTTTAAAAATTATAATAAAAATATTATTTTTATACATTTGTGGATGAACCATGGATGCCAACAACCGGTCACGTGGTGAATGATGATTAAAATTTTTTTTTTTTTATAATTTAGAAAGGTGGTTCTCTTGATTAAAAAAACTTACCATTATATTTGATTAAAACATTAAATAGTATACATTTATATAATTTTTTTAAATAAGCTAAAAGAGAATGTACACTATTTTGTTTTTGAAAAATAATTAATTAGCCTTTTCTTTTAAGCAGCAACCAATTGTTTTGATTGTATCAAACCCAAAAAAAAAAAATATATCCTCTATTTTGAGTGCAAAACAAGTGAAGCCATAACATAATCCTTTTCCAATCAGGAAAGAAAAACACCTTTGCTCTTTCCCTCTCACAGCATCAGCTGCTACAAAACAGGAATAATTAGATTTATTAACCTTTCCGTTGCAGTAGTTTTTTTCCCCTTCCTTTCTTTTATTAAAACCTTTCGTCATTATCCACAAGATTCATTGATTACTCATCAAAACCTTTATTTAACTCTCTAGTCTCTACCTTCCCTATATAAACTCTTCCCAATTCTCCTCTATATATACTCTGCTTCTTTGTTAAAATTTCATTCATCTTTTTCATTCTTTTTCCCTCCTCATACTCTGCTCTGATCCATTGAAGCTCTTTCACTAATACTGCTCTGAGTTCTCTTTATTTCAAGATTTTATAATTTGTTTCAAGATTTTACATTTTGTATATTTAAGGTGAAGCCATGAACGCTCTTGCGGCAACAAATCGTAATTTTCGCCATGCTGCACGGATTCTTGGTTTGGATTCTAAAGTTGAAAAGAGTCTCTTGATCCCTTTTAGAGAGATCAAGGTCTTGAATTTATTTATTGTTTATTGGGTTGTTTTTTTATATTTGATTATGTTAAAAGTGAGGAAGCTTTAGTTTATTTTTTCTTGATATGGCTTCTTTGATCAGGTGGAATGCACAATACCTAAAGATGATGGAACTCTGGTTTCATACGTTGGATTTAGAGTGCAACATGATAATGCTCGTGGCCCTATGAAAGGAGGAATCAGATACCATCCTGAGGTATAATAACACGATCACTGATTGCTCAGTTTTTCTTTGTCTTCTTTTTGTGTTGCAAATTTGTTTTCTTCTTTTAGGCCTTATCTGATTTTAATTAGTAGGGCCTATTTGATTGGTAGATGGGAATAGAAATTCGAAAGTTTTGGTCTTTTTTGATTGTTTTTTTGTTTTGGTCCTCTGTATTTATTTATTTTTAAACCAATTACTGGTTGTCAGCATTCCAATTCTAATTAGCATGTGAGCACAAACTGAGTTTATGATATTCTTTTATTTAACAGTACAACATTAAAGTTCTATGCTTATGAATGATACCGATCTGCTCCTGTTTCTTCTTGTTTTATCTTAATGCTGTGATGAGTATCTATAAAATGACACTTTTCGTAGTGTTTAACTGTAGGAATAAACTTTTGTAGAAGAATAATCATTGCCTACCATCCAAAATGTTCTGAATTAGTTTTCACCTTTATGTGCAAAAAATTGATTAAGGGAGATTACGGTGCTGTCTCTTTCAATCTTTAAACTAAAATTGTTCTCTCACGTCTTAAAAAGTGATCTTAACTTTCGAAGTTTAAAATAATTATTTTCTTATAAATCTGAATACCGGAATTTGCCTAAGCTGAATTCATAATCTATTGTAAAATCTGTAAAAAGTAATCTGAACTTTCCTACAAAATTTCATCAAGTCCGCATTCCACATTTATGATTGATGGTCCTTTTCTTCACTTTTGGTAAGAGTACAATTGGCAATTTCACTTGAACAAAGGCTGCATAACCTTTTCATTATTTTGTTAGATAATTCTATACATTAGAATTGATTAAAATATTATTTAATATTTATTTTCTGACAGGTTGACCCTGATGAAGTAAATGCCCTTGCTCAACTAATGACATGGAAGACTGCTGTAGCAGACATACCCTATGGTGGAGCAAAAGGAGGAATTGGATGCAGTCCAAGGGAACTAAGTAGGAGTGAGCTAGAACGACTTACGCGTGTCTTCACTCAGAAGATCCATGATCTTATTGGCATTCATACAGATGTTCCAGCTCCAGATATGGGCACTAATGCACAGGTTATATTATCTTCAGTAACCTTTTTCTACATCTTTTCATATTCAGATTTTGTTTTCAGTCCAACATTTATAAGACATGATCTTAATTATGGGGCTTAATTATGTAAACAGACCATGGCTTGGATACTGGATGAGTACTCAAAATTTCATGGTCACTCTCCAGCTGTTGTGACAGGAAAGCCCTTAGTAAGTATTAAAGACTTTCCTTTCAAAGTTTATGCTTTCTAAGGTTTAAAAACCATCTTAAAGCTGAAAAGGATGGTTGTACTTTTCTCATCCTTTCCCTTATATCTTTATCTGTTATCGCTAGGATCTTGGTGGATCACTTGGTAGAGAGGCCGCAACTGGTCGTGGAGTTGTTTATGCCACTGAAGCTCTACTCGCTGAATTTGGGAAATCCATTGAAGGTTTAACATTTGTTATCCAGGTAACCTTGAAATTAAATTGCTTTTGTGAACTTGAATATCATTTAAATCACTATCTTCTTGGATTGTTATTTATTTATTTAAAATTGCTTATTATACTTTTTAGGGCTTTGGGAATGTGGGGTCCTGGGCAGCAAGGCTCATACATGAGAGAGGTGGGAAGGTTATAGCAGTGAGTGATATCACTGGTGCAGTCAAGAATCCCGAAGGAATTGATATACCTGAATTGCTTAAGCTTAAAGATTCTACTGGTAGTTTGCTGAATTTCCAGGGTGGAGAGCCTATGGATCCCAATGAATTGCTGGTGCATGAATGCGATGTCCTTGTTCCATGTGCTTTAGGTGGAGTTTTGAACAGGTTTGACCTCAGTCTAGCAACTTGTTTTTTTTTTCTTTTTCAGTTCAAGCAACAAAAAACCATGAAAACCTGAATTCTGAAATAATGCAAGTGTGGTCATTGGTATTTTAAAGCATGTCATACTACTGGTTAAACATGGTTTGAGCTTTTGCAATCATTATGTGAGAAAAGGAAAGGATGGAGATGATTGGATTTTCAAATCATAAATACCACTGCCCGTGTTTCCTTATTTGATGAAAGTGTAAATAATTTTCCCCCAATTCCTTTGGTTGTTCCTTTTGAAGGGAAAATGCTGCATTTGTGAAGGCTAAGTTTATAGTAGAGGCAGCAAACCATCCTACTGATCCAGAAGCAGATGAGGTAACATGGAACTTCTTCTTTTGCTGTGTTCAGAAAAAAGATGGAATATGATATATATGGTTCTGATTTGTGAGATTTTGATATTGCAGATTCTATCTAAGAAAGGAGTTATAATAGTTCCTGACATATATGCAAATGCAGGAGGTGTGACTGTCAGCTACTTTGAGTGGGTTCAGGTAATAACATATTAAAACAGTATGGATAAACAATTGCTCTCTTTTTTGTATTGTTGACAGCTGCTAAAATTTTGGAGGCAAGTTCCTACAGAACGATTCCATACCACATAAAATTTTATAGTCCTTTTTGACTAATGTCTAACTAAAAAAGCCTAAGAAATAACTTCTAAACTGAAGTCCAAACATTTTAGCTCTAGCTCATGCAACAAAATACTGTTCCTCTTTTTGATACTGAAAGAAAGATTATGTTGTAAACTATTTTGCATTCTGTATTATATTGTGACACCACTTGGTCCAAAAAAAAAACATTGCCTAAGCTGCTGAAAGACTTCATTAAATTTTTGGATGAATTGTTGAACAAGTTCTGAGTAGGTTCAATTTTGCAGAATATTCAAGGTTTTATGTGGGAAGAAGATCAGGTGAATAAGGAGCTTAAAAGATATATGACTCGAGCCTTTCATAACATCAAGAACATGTGCAAAACACACCAGTGCAATCTTCGAATGGGGGCGTTTACCCTGGGTGTAAACCGGGTTGCTCGTGCTACTCTCTTAAGGGGGTGGGAGGCATAAAACAGCTTCCTTTCCTATGTTGACCCCTTCGTCTTCAGTGGCATTCCTCCCAACAGCTGAAGGAGAAAACTGGGGAAGCTATTGTTTCCTTTTGTTATACATTTGTCTCATTTTTCCTGAATCCCAAAATTATATTTCAATTCATGTGGATTCATTGGGAGAATCCTCCATAATTCATAAATGAAGAAGAAAAATTTATGTCAACAGCATCGAAAATGTTACTGTTGTCACAAAAGTTGTTCCTTTTGATACTGATGCATATTTATGTACTGCAATTATTGACATGGAAATTTTAATTCTACTGAAGATGTTGATCTTTGCTTGCTTTTGTGTTTTGCTTTCCAAAAAGAACTGTAGAAATTGTGAATTGATACAAATGGTAACGATGAGCCAATAATATTGATAAACATATACAATGTATTGTGAGAAATGTCTGCACTCTTCTTCACAATACATTAGCAAAAAAAAAAAAAAAGAAAAAAGAAAAAAGAACAGTAACAAAATTACTTGGTGACTCTGTTATGTCTTGTGTAGCAAACCGTATCATAGATTTTTACCGTTTAACTGAATCAGAAGAAAATATCCAGAATCCAGATAAGTAACTTGCCCATAGTCTCGGAGACAAAAAGGGCAAGGCAAGGCAAAGATAACATTGTTTATTGAAGTATGGGCAAATTTCCTACTCTTTATCTTTCCCCATTACTACTTCAAAGAAGTATAGGAAAATAAGCATTAAGCATAAGCCTCCTTTAAGATTCATGGCTTCCATTGCCATTTCAGCTTCATTGCAAAGAGCTTGCAGCTCGAATCATGTCACCAAGAAACAAGAGTCTCAAGCCAGACCTGCACGATCTCTGGGGTCAAGACAGGAGACTCCTGTTGTTACCCTCAATGTGGAAGCCCAAAAAGGTTTAAGCTTAGTTGAACAACAACAGTCTCTTTCTCCTCCCCATGCTGATGAATCAAAGAATGATGACAGTGAATCAGTTCAAAAGGAACCCTCTGCCCAAAAATTTGTAGATAAGCGGTGGAAGATGGGAACTTGGGATCTGAATATGTTTGTTAAGGATGGTAAGATGGATTGGGATGGTCTCATTGAAGCAGGTGGGTGAATTACTGCTGCGCTACTCTATATATTGTAAATCTGATAGGCTTTTAGGCAGGCAAAAATTCCAATATCACTAAAGCAATCTTTTTTGCATTTGAAATGTGTTTTCTATTATCTGTTGGTTTTGCAGAAGCAAAGAGAAGAAGGTTTCTTGAATTGTATCCAGAAGCTTCAACAAACGAAGAGCCAGTTCTGTTTAGGAGCTCTATTATACCCTGGTGGGCATGGCTGAAAAGGTCATATCTACCAGAAGCAGAGCTAGTCAATGGTTTGAATTTGAAGTCCCAAAACTCTTTTTCAATCTGTACATTTACTGTTTTTTGTTAACTATATATATATATATATAACAACTGTATCTGACATTTGCAAATTGTTCGACAGGAAGAGCTGCAATGGTGGGATTTTTCATGTCATCTATAGTAGATGCATTGACAGGGCTTGACATGGTTGGGCCAAGCTGGAAACTGGGTATGCAAAGCAGGCCTTTTTGTTACAGTCATCAGCATCATACTCTTCAGGCGAACAGATGATTTTAAGAAGCTCAGAAATTTGGCTGATGAAGCAACTTTGTATGACAAGCAATGGCAGTCATCATGGAATGATCAAAATACTTCACCCACTGCTGGATCAGACAAATCTGGATAATACAAATATCCAATTGCATCGTTTAATTTATATTCTTCTAGTATCCATCCGTAACCATTACTGATAATAAAATTCATTCCTTTAAAACTTGGGTGCTATTTATTATTGTTATTTGCCTGTGTCATTTGAATTGCAATGGGTATTTTTTTTAGGAGGAATATATTTGTTTTACAACTATTTTTATATAGTAGCATTAACTGGACCTTAATTAGATCATTTTTTAAAAAAAATTTATCATTTAAACACTTAAATTATATAATTCAAATAAACAAACATATGTGATTGCCATTACATTTATATGCTTACATATATGTATCTCCACATTTTTTATTAAGTGTCTGAAATTATTAAAATATACTTCATATGTTCTAAATTAACTATCTTTTTAAACATGATTTATTATTTCAAATTATCTATTCATTTAGGAAATCAATGAGTTCATTATCATTTCTTTCACTTTTACTCGTGTTTTTCTTTTCAAACTTTTTAGCGTTAATTGTTATATAAAGTGTAAATTATTTATCATAGAGATTTTTTTATTAAAGTAAAGGATACTAATGATTTCCTTATTAAATGTGTTTTTGTTTAAAAGAACGGTTAATTTGAAATGAAGGAAGTATAATTTAAATTAATCAAAATAGTCAACTATGACATGTTTAAATCGTCAAAATACATAATATTTTAGATGTTAAGTCACAAAAATGAGAGATTAAAGTGATAAATATGGTATAATTAAAATGCTTGTAAATGTATTTTTCCATATTCCTACTAATTGTACATTAAAGTTAACAAATTACATCAATCTCTTTTTTATGTGAATTACACCATTCCTTTTATTTTAAACAGAAAAAGTGCAAAATGATCAAACCCAAAAGGAAAAGAAAATCAATTTAATGGTGACAACACTAGATTGCATCCAAAGTGGCCCAAGTGGACAAGTGAGCAAACCAAACCCATATCTCTTTGAAAAGCACAATCTATCTTTTCATTTCCCAAAATAAAAAAGGAAATGACACCCGTTACCCCTTTTTCTAAAATATTTGTACAAAATGACTCTTTTTTTTTCTTTAGTTTCTTACCCCTTTTTTAATGTTTTTACCTTAATAAATATTTTATATTAGTTACTTTACCCCTTTTTCAGTTTTTTTCCGTTTCTTCTCCTTTTCTTTCGCTCTTCTTTTTCATTTAACTTCCACAACTTATATTTTTCAATTATCCCTATTTTTTTCCTCCATTAACATTTGATTTCTCTATCAGTTACTAGTGTTAGTATTATAGACTATTGTTTTTACTTTGTTATTAGTTTTTTTGTTTCTCTTGTTCTGTTTCCTTTGTTCCAAGGTGTTCGACGATGTTCAGGGTAGCAAAGATGATGAGATTTGTTCTGAAGAT
>CANYLF010735817.1:0-14589 GCA_948193215.1 Bocquillonia castaneifolia
TATCCATAACTTCCTTGAGCATCAAAGTTGCTCCAATCAACCTCCAAGCTATATTTTGCTTCCTTAAAACCTCAATCAACACATCACACATAGATTACATACATAAACACATAATTCCACCATAATTAAACCTTAAGAAATCCCGTCCTCGAAGTTTTAACTTACGATCATCATTCTCATAAAAATATAAATATACTTCTCACATATTCTTTATTTTCCATATAACTCCTCTTGATATGTAACAACATTTCAATTTTCATCTTATCCTTAAAATTTTCCTTATTACTATCTCTGTCAAAATCAAAGAATCCATATAAAAATCCTTCAAACTTTAAAATATAACCTGTGGTTATTTACAAACTCCATTATTGAAAAACATAAATCTATATCTCTTTAATCTGATTATCTTAAAACTTTACATTCCAAACTCTCCTCAAAATCTTTTAAAGTCCAAATCTCCTTTCTGATCTCTATCTAATATATACTACTGAAATTGAATTATGTTCTCAAACTTTCTTGCAACCCAACCAATATATGAAACCTAACCCTCAAAAAATATCCCTTTCTTGTACTCTAACCTGTACTAACTCCACTATATAACCTCAAATCATACATTCATCTCTTGAAAACAATCAAATAACCCAAAATAATAACAAACATTTCAAATCGCCTGTCAAAAATCTTTTGCTTACATCACTAACAACTACACATGCCTTTTTAAAATATAGTCAATGTATATATATATAAATTCCATAAACAATCATATCTTTAAATCCTTATCATATATATATAATGAAAATCGATTCAAAATCTTGTATCGAATAATTCAATTCATGAAATTTCAATTATTTTGAGGCAAAAACAACCACTCTTTTACTTTGCTTAATGATATACTAAAATTCATTCTCCAAATCCTTTATAAAATTTATTTCATGCCTCCATTCTTTAAAACTTTATTAACAACATAAATTTATCAAAAATAAACATTCATTTTTAACAAATTTTATCACTAATTTAGTCACAAAATAAGATTCCTTATCAAAAATTTAATATCACCCTACTAAACTCAAAAAAAACTTAAAAGTTCCATCATAGTTCCCATTTATAAATACTTTTACATTCAAAATCTAGTTTGAAACCCAGTTCTAGAAATAGAAATTATTTAAAAACTTTTCCAAATCTCAATCAACTTTGTAAATATCAATAAATTCCAATTCATCCATCGAAACATCCTTTCTTTGGTTTAAAATTTATCATTTGTAATCATTCGGTTAAATCCTCAATAATCATTATGAAATCTCAAAACTTATATATATATATATATATATATATATATATATATATATATTTTAAACAAAGTATTCCTCGCAGAAAAAAATTATTTGATAGCACAACTTCCAAAAAAATATTTATCACAAAATCTACTTCTTTACGAATAGTAAATCCAATAGTCTTTTCCAAAAGGCATTCAAAATTTCCTAACCATTAAAACAACATCCATTTCTATACTATCTTTTGCCTTATCAACCATTGAACCTTATACTCAAACCATTCAAACTATATTATTTCCCTTTCATTCCTCAAGACTTCACACTTACTTATTTTATTTAACAATCAATAGGAATATAATATCACCATACTACGTATACCCAAAATCACTTCAAAGTCCTCCAATTACTCACTATACAACCCATATTCAACTTACATACTTTCATACCCACATCTACTAATTCTCTGATTACCAATATATATCAATCTTCCTTAGCTAAACTCAAATATATATCCCATCAATCATATAAGCCTCATCACCTCTTAATCAAATAGCTTTTAAAACTCCATTAGACTAATGCATAACTCATAAGAAAATTTTCTTTTAAATCCTTATTTAAAAGATATTTCCATTGAAAATTCCATCGAAAAATAATTTAAAAATTAATACAGAATCAAAACCTAAAGTTCTCATTCTCAAAACATAAAAATTTGAAAATCGACAGCAACATTCACCATTTGCATCACAATTTGACTTACAGTTTGCCAGACTATAACCCAAACCATGATGAAACCATGATTGTTTCTGTTTCTTAATCAAAAATAATAATTGAATCATGAATCGATGTCACGGTTTGACAGACTGTGCACCAAACCATGAAAATAATAAATACTGCTTTAAAATAGTTCACATCATATACAAAAAATTCAAACAGTTTAAACATCTAACCCAAATGTATGCATACACTCATAAAAATACTTATACTATAATTTTTCCCAATAGGGATAAAACACATTCAAATATTCACACCTCAATACCTTCTTAATAAAGCTATCTATCAATGAATACATATGTACTCACACCACTCCATAGTCACACTCACATATATAGCAATTATCCCATTTTATTCCACACATCCACAATACCTTTAAACACTTCAATAAATTAGCAGTTATCAACTGCTTCACCATTCACAATCAAACTTAAACAATTAACAGTTATCAATCATCATAGATTCAAGTCACTTCATGCACAACACTTATTCTTTATATACCAATCACACCTCAAACCTTCACAAGCATACCACACTTTCCATTCTAACACTGTTTCATTATCAACAGAACACATATATCTACTTTCTTTATTCAATAATATTTCATTACTCATAATCTCATATTGTACATCAACATCATTTAATCATTCACCTTCATTCTCTTTCAATCATCAAAAAAAAATTTTTGATCTTAACCTCAATCTTTTTCAAACTTTTGCTCCTCGAGCCATGTTCATCAAAACATAACATCATACTCATTGTTATACACATTCATTAGCACATATATCATATCGTAAATAGATTAATAATCCACATTCAAATGGTGAATATATGTTCACCCCACACTCATATACATACACATCAACACTTATACTCAAGTATCATGCAATAATAATCTCTATTCACTTTGTCACAAGCACTTAGAACCATATCATAATAATCGTGTACTTACTCATGAGACATTTTTTGGCCAGTGGATTGTGCAATACTCATCCTACTTATATAAATAATAAACCTTACTAATATGAATGTCATATGCTTACATAATACACACTTACATGAGGTGACCTCAACACCCCTTCATCCCATCACTCCTTTCATACAAGCAAATTACACATTGCAAACACACTATCATCTTTAATTCATACTGACTTATCATATAGCACACCTTTACTTCATGCAATCATGTATTATATCTTACATTCACACATTTCAGTTACATAACACAAACACTTTCATGCACAATCACACAATTTACACTTTTCAACTTTCAAACTGAAAATTGAGGCTTCAAACGATTGTTTTTGACCCCCAAACTAGGCTGTTACAAGTAAACCCAGTAAATCATATAGGTCTCTGAATAAGCTTCAATTTGATATATTATGGGCATTCTAGTTCATCCCGTGCTAAAAGTTATGGTCATTTTACTAAAACATGTTCCCTAGAGACCTAATCCCCGCTCTGATACCAAAAATGTAACACCCCAACTCAAACAAGACAAAACACTAGGTCGCGGGTGCGACCAGACAAGATCAACCAAGATCGCGGGCGTGATTTCAGACACTCACGGGCGTGATTTCAAATCCCGAGAAAACAGAACTTACTGGACACAAACTCGCGGGCGTGACTTTCAAAATCGCGGGCGTGACCTAAGAAACAGAGAGCTTGGGTTTTCTGTCTTAGAAACCACGAGCATGATTTCCTCAGTGGCGGGTGCGACTTTAAGGTCCGAAAAACTATAATTTCTAAGCCAAAACTTGATTAAAAACCTTAGGAAAACCACATACCAATCACATAAAACTCACATACATATTATATGCAAAATAAACTCTTATATATACATGAAAATATACCATTTTACAATCAATAGTTCATTACACATAGTTTTCAATTCATCAACTTAAAATCCAATTACATACATATGTAATTAACAAACTAAATGCACAAAATGCCCATTATCCACTGGCCAACCTAAACTTCTATTGCAATGCACATGAACTTCTATCTTCAACCTGAAAAATATGCCAAGGGGGTGAGCTGGCAACCCAATAAGCATTTAATCAATTAACAAGGCATATGTTATGCCAAAACTACTCAACATATAACATCACATACCTCATACATATAACATACAATCAAATACTATTCACACCATTTGAACGCCAATTTAGATCAATCAAGATAATTCTCATTCAAAGCAATTCACAACCAAATCATCCTCACAAGTCATCAACCAATCTCAAATCACAACAATCTCATCAAATCAAGCTTGGATGACTCAACCTCACATTTCCTAACATTTCATTTCTTTTTCTCATATCATTTCACATTTCACATTTCACAATTAGGTGGCGACCGATGAGACTATCCGCCTGGCTCAGTGTCGCCATCTCACACATACGGGTAGCTATCCGCCTGACTCAGCTTTCCCGATCACACACATCCCACATTTCCCAAAAGTCATACTTTTCTATTCACAATCTCAATTTCACTTCATCACAATCCACGACTTTTCACATTTCAATCAATTTACACCTTTCTCAATTCAACCAATAGCATTTCAAAACACAATCTTACCAATCAATCAACAATTATTTCATTTCACAAATGCATAACTCAACCAATTAATTTAATCATTTCATAAATACACAATTCATACAAACATAGCAATCAAGCAATTATAGCAATTTCCACTTAATATACTTAAATTAATCAATTAAATACTTACAAACATGTAGAACAACCAATTTAAGCCTTCCTTCTCAAGCTCCTTCCTTTAGAACTCCCCTAAACCACAAAATCCATACAACAATCAATTCAATATCAATTCCATGTCCAAACATGAAATTACTACCCAATATACTGTCCCATAAACATTATTTACATAATTATACAATACTAATATAAAACCCCCAAATTCTACGTAAACCCTAAAATAATAAAACTCCATAATCAACAATTACTTACCTCAATCATCTTCTAAACCTCAATTACTCTATTTACTAGTTAAAATCTCCCATCTTTTCTTATTTTCTTCCACCAAAAGCTTGAGAACTCCATTAATGGAGGTTTGTGTAAGAAAAGGAAAGAATAAGAAAGGTAGAAGATGATGGTGGTAGTGGAGTGTAGAGATTCTCCACTACCATCTATTTATTATTATTATTATTATTATTATTATTATTATTATTATTTAGAAATAGCCATCTTGCACTTCCTAAGCTTGCCACTTGTCCCTTTTTTTTTATTGAAAGACACTCGTCCTCCACCTTGCACCTCCTACACTTGCCACATGTCTCCAAATTCTCCTCCACCAAACAACCCTCAAATAAAATACTATCTCCCAATTAATCCTTAACTCTTATTTCTATGACAATTAGCCCCTTCAACTTTTCTTACAATCTAGTCCATCAAGTAATCCAACTTCCACAAACCTTATTTCACACAATGTATCCTACCACATATTATCCAATGTATTACACACAATTATGTATCCAAAGACATACTTAGTAATATCATTTAACATATATAAATGCATAATTAATCCATAATTAATTATGGCCGTTACATAAAAATAAGTGATACACCTTGTGCTTATAAGTATGCTTGAAAACAACTGTTGGAACAAGCTTATGGTAATTGGATAGTGGATGATCCAAACACATGATCTATGATTTAAAGTTCTTCTCCAAACTTGAGTGAAAGAAAGGTGGAACCGTCACTTTTGGTGACAATGCCAGAGGTAATGTGATTGGCATTGGCACCCTAGGTAATGACTCTTCTACTTGTATAGAAAATATGCTTTTAGTTGTTGGTTTAAAGCATAACATACTTAGTGTAAGCCAATTGTGTGACAAATGTTTTATGGTTACTTTTTACTATAATTCTTGCCTTGTTGCCCAGTCTTTAGATGACAAGGTGATTTCCAAGGGAAACAAGTATAACAATGTCTACACAATTGACCTACACAATCTTACTAATCAAAATGTGAAGTGTCTTGTGTCTATTAGCAATGATGCTTGGCTATGGCATAGAAGACTCTAAAAGCTTGAGCAAAGGAGAGCTTGTAAAGGATTTCTAAAGATAAAATTCTTCAAAGAAAAGATGTGTGAAGCTTGATAAAAGGGAAAGCAAGCAAAGTCCTCCTTCAAGCCAGAGAATCAAGTAAGTACTTCTAGACCTCTTGAGTTACTTCAGATGGATTTGTTTGGTCCAACTAAAGTAGCTAGCTTGAGTGGAAAATAATATGCATATGTCATTGTTGATGACTACTCTAGATACACATGGGTTGCATTTCTTGCTTATAAGAGTGATGCTTTCAATACTTTCAAATCTTTTACAAAATGGGTTCAAAATGAAAAAGGTTATTTGATAACTTCGTTGAATGACCATGGAAAAGAATTTGAAAATGAATATTTTTGAAACCTTTTGATTGGGTAAAGGCATTTCATAAAATTTTTCTTGTCCAAGGATTCCTCAAGAAAATGGTGTTGTTGAAAGAAAAAAGTCATACATTGATTGAGATGGATAGAACAATGCTCAATGAGTATGGTTTACCAACCTGCTTTTGGGTGGACGCTGTCAATACATCATGTTACATTTCAAATAGAGTTTTCAAAAGATGAATTTTGAGCAAACCTCTTATGATTTGTGGAATGGTAAAACACCTAATATCTCCTATTTTAGACTATTTGGTTGCAAGTGTTACATTTTGAATACCAAGGACAACCTTGGAAAATTGGCATCGAAAACGGATGTTGGGGTCTTTGTAGGCTATTCCACTTCAAGCAAAGGTTATATAGTCTTTAATAAAGGAACCCTAGTGTTTGTGATTACTTTGTAGGTTCCTTTGAAAAGCTTAACATTGAGGATAATGAGGATAGGGAGGAGCCTAATAAGGATTCATCATAGGAAGAACACAATAATGGATAAAGTAATGATGATCAAGCTCATGTGGATCACTGACAAGGGCATGGAGATCTTCCACCATCTTTGTTCTTCTCTAAAAATCATCCTAAGGATAATATTATTTTTAAGACCTCTAAGGGCATAAGTACTTGAAAACAACGTAAACTCGTAAATTCTAATCTTACATTCCTAAGAGCCAAGGAACATTGATGAGGCCCTCCATGAGGAGAGTTGGGTTCTCGCTATGTAAAAAGAGCTGAATCAATTTGAATGGAATAAGGTTTGGGACTTAGTTCTTATACCTTAGGATCATCCAATCATTAGTATTAAATGGGTGTTTACGAACAAATTGGATGAACAAGGCCAAGTCACTAGAAACAAGGTTAGATTGGTTGCCAAATGGTGTAACCAAGAGGAATGCATTGACTATGATGAGACCTTTGCTCCATAAGCAAGATTAGAAGCCTTTAGGATTTTACTTGCTTTTACATCATTCATGGATTTTAAGCTTTTTCAAATGGATGTCAAAAATGATTTTCTGAATGGTTTCATTGAAGAGCAAGTGTATGTTGAACAACCTCCTAGTTTTGAAAACTTTGAATTTCCAAAACATGGTTTTAAACTTACCGAAGCATTGTATGGTTTGAAACAAGCTCCTAAAGCTTGGTATGAAAGGCTTAGTAACTTTCTTTGTGATAATGGTTTTACAAAAGGGAAGGTTGACACTACTCTCTTCATCAAAAAATAAACGCATGATATTTTAATTGTCCAAATATATGTAGATGATATTATATTTAGTGCTAGTAATGAGAGTTTGTAAAAGAAATATGCTAAATGAATGAAAAAGGAATTTGAGATAAGCATGATGGGAGAGCTCAAGTTCTTATTGGTATTGCAAATTAAGTAAGAGAAAGATGACATCTTCATCAACTAAGCAAAGTACACAAAGGAGCTACTCAAAAGGTTTAAGATGGATGGATCGATGCAAGCCAAGGAAAACTCCCATGTGCACCACCACCAACTTGACAAAGATAAAAAGGGTAAGGATGTAGATCAAAAGAAGTGTAGAGGTATGTACGATTGGCTCTCTTCATTATCATACATTTAGTAGACCCGATATCATGTATGCTACGTGTTTGTGTGCACATTTTCAAGCATCTCCTAAAGAGTCTCATTTACATGTTGTCAAAAGGATTTTAAAGTATTTGCATGACATAATACATCTAGGACTATGGTACCCCAAAAGTGTTACTTTTAACTTAGTTGCATACTCGGATTCCGATTATACTGGTAGTTTGATGGATAGGAAGGGTACCTTCATACATGTTAACTATTTGGTAATTGCTTAGTTTGTTGGTGTAATAATAAACAAGTTAGTGTTGCTTTGTCAACCATGGAAGCTGAATATGTAGCGGCGGGTTGTTATGGATTACAAGTGTTGTGGATGAAAAAACAATTGAAAGATTATGGACTAAGTATTGAACATATTCCCATCAAACGTGACAATACTAGTGCCATTAATCTCTCAAAGAACCCTATTCAACACTCTGGGAGTAAGCATATAGACATTAGCCATCATTTTTTAAGTGATCATATGCAGAAGGGGATGTTGTGTTGGAATTTATTGACACAACTAACCAACTTGCTGAAATTTTCACAAAACCTCTCAATGAAGAATGCATGAACTTCATTAAGAGTGAGCTAGGGATGCTAGATGGAAATACCCTTTGATTTTAATATTTTTTTGAAAATTGGTTATTTTTCAATTCATATGCATAGACTTAAAATGAGAACCTTGGAATTGTCAAATAATCCTAAGAAATCATTTATAGTCATATATTGAACATTGGAACTCCTTGGCTTTGAAAATTTTTGAGTTTCCCTTTAAATTTTTCAAAAGTATGTTTTTGACCTGTAAATTGCGGCTATGATACAAGACCACATTTTCTAAAAGCTTTTGTTTCATTGATCACGCCCACGAGTTACACCCTCATGGCCGTGACCAAACTTTTATTTTTCACAAACCTTTTGGACTTCTTATCGTGCCCGCGATGGCCATCATCGCCCCAGTGATCCTAGTCTAGAGTCTTTTTAAAGTTTTTAAGGCTTAGGGATCACCACAATGACCCTTGGTCATGGACATGATCTTGAGACAAGATTTTTTCCCTAAACCTAGCATCGTGGCCAAGATTAACCCAATCGCCCCTGCAATGACTAATGAGTTTTCACAAAAAACTTTTCAAACCTTCAGTTTCCACACTTGCAGAGGTGATCTTACTCATCGTAGTTGTGAACTAATAAAAATTTTACAGTTTTTCAGTTTCTCAAATGTCACGGGGGTGATGACCCTAATCAAGTCCGCGACCTGTGTTAGAAATTCAAAAAATATAGTCGTTACTAGCCATTTTTGAACATTGGAAAATGGATAGTTTCTATTTTTCATCTCTTTTTGCCACAAGGAGGTCCAAAAATGCCTATATAAACCCTTTGAAGCATATGGATGAAGGTTTGCATCTTTTTTCATAAGTTTTAAGGCTTTTTGAATTATTTTTTCTCTTCTGCTCTTCCTTCTCAAGCTTTAAAACTTCATTTCTCTCTGATTTTCTTTTTTTTCCTCTACATTCATACATCAAAACACAATGGGAAAGAAAACTACAAGGGAAGAATCACAGAAAATGGGCTTATTGGACGACCTTGAGAAGCATCCAAAGAAGAAGATTAGGTTTATAGGGTCCGATGAAGAAGATGCACTTATTGGGGATATGATACCCAAGAAATCACAAGGCCAACCATCTGGGAACCAAAGCCATTCAAAGTTCACTCCAGAACTAAAAGAAAAACCTTCTAAATCGACTTCAAAGACAATCCAAAAAGCTACTACTCAACAAACCATAAAAACCGCTTCAAAACCCACTGAACATCCTCAATAACAAACTTAAGCCTCTCGTCAACATGAACCACAACAAAAAACCCTTTGGGACTTACTGAGCAATGACGAACAGGTGGAGATTAAAAGGCTTAATAAAAAGGAATTCCTCGAGACAAGAAGGATTCCCATCAAGACAATTCAAGTCTCTAGGATTCATGATGAGGTGGATGGGTACGGAAATCTCACTTTAGAGTTTCTGTCAACCTTGAAGGTCAACAAATATGTGGAAAAGGACCATAGGTCCTACGTGTGTAGGTTTAAGTTGTTTGGCAAGGCCTTTACATTTCCTATATCCAAGTAGAATGCTCACTTTGGATTTCTTTCAATAGGCATCATGACCTTCATTGAGACTACCAGGGAAGAAAAAATTTTGGCATGAAATTGCTTGCTCGGAGAAGTTTTATGCAGGGCACTCACCTTCCAAATACCTCAAGTGCCTTGGACATTATATGCTCCATAAAATCACTGGGAACACTGTCTTTGCAAAGAAGGAGGGCAACGACAAAATTACCTAAAAAGACCTTCTCTTCCTAGACCGTGCTATCTATAACAAACCAATCCAAGCAGCCTACTTCTTCATTGACCACATTATGCGGTTGACAAACAACAAGGGGTCTGCTGTCTTATTGGGTCATATGTCACCCATCTTGCCTATTTCCTTGAGGTTGATCTCAAAGTTCCCCAAGCCTACCCTCTTATGACTCAACTACATCTTAAAAGGTGCTTAATAGAGAGTGAGTTCTTTAAAAAGAAGGCTAAGATTGTGGCCAAACAAGCTAATGGTACTTATAGGTACTTAGGTGGTGTATATGATTTAGTGAAGGAGAAAGAAAAAGAGGAGAAGAGAAAGGCTTTTGGAAGAAGCTAGAAAGGGAAAAGCTGTTAAGGAAGGTGATTAATAGGAAGAAGAGGAAGAAGGACCATCTACCATAGGGGATAAAGTCCTTGATAGACTTTAAAGGATTTTGGATAGGATGGACCAACAAGACAAGTAGCTTGAACATCTGTCTCAAAGGCTTGATGAACAAGATGATGACCTCAATTCCATTTATGAGGCCATTAAGCCTATCCATTCTAAGATAGATATTCCCCCCTGTGATGACAATGTGACTGGCCCATTATGAATGGTTTTTCATTCATTTTCATGCATCTTTTTCATTGCTTGTTCAATATATAATTCCTTGTTTGTATTAATGAAATGGATGTGTTTTTAAGCTTAATTGTCTTCATATTTTATGATTATTGCCTACCTATGTCCTATATTATTCATCTTTTATGCCTTAACCTTTTTTTTTAGTTGACAAAGGGGGAGAAAATATCTCTAGTTCTTGGTTCCTAGTTCCTAATCCCTTGCTTGGATAAATGAATTGGATTGGATTGAGATTGAGATGACCTTTGAAATTAAAAAATTGACTTAAAGCATATTTGTTAAAAGTCTAAAACCAGTGTAAAAACCTCTACCTTTGCTCTGGCACTCTTCTTCTTGCTCTGGTAAGTTTTTTAATGCTACACAAGTTGAGCAGGAGCAATTCCACTCAATACACACACTTGTCAAACACATTGTGCCTTAAATTATTTTTGGGTTTTCAAATACAAAAAGGGGCAGACTGTTAGCCTAAGCGCTTTCACTCTAACTTATTTTGAGCTTAACAACCTTTATTAAGTGTTTAAACAACTTTCCAAGTGTGTAGGTTAAGCGTCAATAAGTAGAATCAGGGATTGGCAAAGTGACCTATAAATCATGGCCGCGATCAGCTCCATCGCCCTCGCGATTGCCTTTTCACTTTTGTGATCTACCCTCATCGCGCCCAAGATCAAGTAGTTTAGAGTGACCAAAGCTACTGTAACTTTGGTCATGTCCATGATGAATCTATCACCCTCGCGATGCAAGAACTAGTGGATTCACCTAGAAGAGAAAGTTGAGGACAAGTGGCTCGTGCCAGCAACCACAGGGATTGCCTTCGTGACCCTTGCAAGGAATTGGATTCAAGAGTGTGCATTGCCCCCTTGATATCTTTGATCACGCCCGTGATCTAAGTTCTAGAAGACCTCTTCTAAGCCTTTCCTTGGGCAGTTTAATCGTACCTGCGATTAAGGTGATCGCCCATGTGACCTTCATAAGAAACTAGTCGTTGGAATATTTTTGAATATTGCGGCCATGACAAAGAAGATCAGCCCCTCAACCTGACGTCATGCAAAGCATTAAATTTAGTGTTTACTATCTGTTAGAGACAACCTTTGAGGAATTTCTAACAGCTAGTGCTGGGTTTAATGGTTATAAATACCCATCATAAATGTGTCTCAAAGAGAGACACACATTCTTTGATAACCAAACTCTTGCAATTTATTTTTTCATATTTCTTTATAATAAATTCTTAGTGAATTTATTGAGCGTGGGTAGTTAGAACTCATTAGCATTAGTTGCTTGGGTTGAATGATCTTTCTACCTTATACAAGTGTTAATCTTTGTGAGGATTAGGAAATAATTGTGTTGGGTAAGGCGTGTAAACACTAGGGTTTGTAAGTGAGCCTTGGTAAACGCTAAGTTGTGAGTTAACTTTTGTAAAACTCTCATTTGTATCCTTGGTGGATAGTGGAACCCCAAAGTTGGACTTTGGGAGAAATGGACGCCGGACTCAATATTTCCAAACCACTATAAACTACTTGTATCCATTTTTGTAAAGTTTTAGATTTCTAATTTTGCACCAATTCACCTCCTCCCCCCTCTTGGTATTTCAAAATCAATGAAATTATCACCCAAATTTGCCCAATTATTAGCTTAGAAACTCATTTAGCTTAGTTTACAGCTTTCTATTAATCTTCTACATTTCCAACTTTGTTATTTACTTTTGAAAGTTTGATAACACTGTCTTTTAGCCTTTTATTAGTCAAGCCCCTTTTCTACTTTTACAATTACAACATTTAAATCATTAATTTCTAGCATTCTAAACTCCTAGATCTATATTTGCAACTTTTGCAATTTATAAAACACTTTTGTTTCCTTTGAATTCTAGCAGTTCTCTAGCTCATTTCATATTTTCTTTATTTAAACATCACCTATCTTTCAAGATCTAGCACCTATTGTTAGAAATTCACTAGTTCTTAGCCCATTATGTTTACCAATCGTTCACTAGTTCCACAACACACAAACAACACTATCCCTACTTCAATACTTTGACATAAATTATGGTATTTTTATAGTGGATCCAAGCCCACAAATCGTTTGATTAAATTAGGTAATTAGTTGAGAGACCTACACTCTTTGGCACACCTAAAAAAAAGTGCAAAGAGGAGCGGATTGTTCACTAGGACTGACCAAGCAATTTTTTTGACACTTCTAGTGGGACATAATTTATGTCACTGAATTTTTTTTTTTTGAAAATCAAAATGATGCTGTCTTCAAATGCAGCATGTGTTCTTACAATATTAGGGCAAATTTCATCAATCCAAAGATGGAAAATATTTCTCTTATTAACCCACTTTATGCAAGTTCTAATGCATAAGTCGGGAGGCAGTACTCTGCATCATCTAAAGCTTTGATTAAAGCTGCAATTAGCCATTTTGCAGGAATTATTGTAGATAGTTTACAAGAGTTTTCTCAATGCCTTCAAGCTACTATCCAAGAAGGAAACCATGTGCTCATCAAGGCCTTGGGAGAAAACCTACCTGAGGATCGAAAGGGAGGACAATCTATTTCTAGAGAAAGCCAGTCGGTCAGCTAGGAGAATTCCCATGTGGCCAAGTAGAGCTCTCAAGTCTTTAAGGGGAAAGTTCCTCCCCTACGTATCCCAGTGCAAGAAACTAAAGTTATAAATCAACTTTGAGTTCTAGCTGATGAGAAATACATTGAGTGTTCAAATGGGAAGCTCGAGAGGCAGTCCTCTCAAGTTTCCCCTAAAAAGGAAAAGCCTTTTAGCAAAAATAAGGGAGGCCGCCCAATTAGAAGGCCTAGAACTCCTCAAAGTGGCTTGGGGGGCAAGAAAAATAGAGGTCTCAAGAAGTCCTACCTAGATCCTCTAACTTCTCTAATTAAACTAGAGGTCTAGGTAGATTTCAATGAAAAATCATCAGATCTTCCCATGAAATCCCCAACTTCACTTATATAAGAAATCCTAGATAAATAAGTAAGTGAAAAATTGAAGAGCTCTTGGGGTGAAGTAAGTAAGAACCATACCGTTCCACAAAAGGTATGGGTTCCTAAAATAAAACTTTATTTGATTAAAATATTAAGGCACCATTACAATTGAACAAAGAACCTTTGCACCCCCAAAGTCGATAGGCCTCAAAGTTCTGACAAGTTTAGAAGCCCTTTGGGTACTCAAATATCAAAGAGGCATGAGTAGAGGTTCGGGCATCCAGAAATTTATCCTCTTTCCAAATGCCTTCTAGTTTCAAAAAATAAAAGAGTTCAACCATGTTTATCAAAACTCTGCTCCTAAGTCCCAGAGGGAGCAGTCCATGTTTGCCTCTCATGTTAGTAATAGTGCCATAGGCCTAATGTATGGATATGGTATTTTGACTATTAATAAAGATTGAATTTATTATTATCACAATTTGTATGTTTATTATATAATAATCTCCTTGAATAATATTATTAATTATTCATCCCTAATCGATTATTGTTATGGCAATAACATTGAAATAAGATTAGTATGAAGTTTGATTGATATTCATGAGATGAATATGAGTATGAGATACAAATCAAATTCATAT